>CP139507.1:350785069-350897406 GCA_021014915.2 Artemisia tridentata subsp. tridentata
AGCATTATTTTCAAATTTAACGAGTGGTATCGTTAACATACGTATTTGCATGTGTAGCATCATTTCATTGCTTACATTAGATCCTATCATTCATATTAGGTTGCGGTTAGAGATCGTGCCTCATTTCAGTGTATCCACTTTTGTTATCATAGCTATTGCATTTGGTGAGTTCCATAGCCTCTACCTTTATACGTTTTGGGGGAGAATACATGCTCAATTATTTTCATTTACCTTCACAAGCACTTTAATCTTTTAAGGATTACCGTGAGTTTTCATAGCCCCTACTCTTGTAATACTCGTTTTATAACCGTTTTGGGAGAGAATACATGCTCGTTTTCATCTAAATGTATACTTGAGTTACTTGAACATGCCACTTGTTTAGTCAAACCATTATTTGCTCTGCTTATGAATTTGTTATTCATTTAAATGTATTGTATATTCACTTGTATCACACTTAATACTTTTTACCCATGGACCCAAGCACTTTAAACAATTATGCCTGCTTAACCGAATGAACCGGCACCAATACTATGTACATACATGATAGAATGAATGGGTCACATAACCGAATGAACGGGTCGCATGACTGATTTGTCATTTTAAGTATATTTATATTTTCCAAAGAAAATACAACGAATGTATTTCCCCGGGTCGTAGTCCCAACGAAGGTTGAAGTCGAGTTGTCGGTAACGGTGTCGAAATGTGAAGTGAATTGTGAATAAGAGTGATATATTAGAGTTTTACACTAAAGATTATGAAATACAAGTAAAAACAAGTTATCAAGCTAAGAAATCAATCAAATTAAGCACACGAATCCTAAATCGTAATTTTAAAAATGTAAGTTACGAATTCTAAAAACGCACCTAAATTATGGAATCCTAAATTACTAGCCCTAAAACTATGAAAATAATTTTCTTAAGTTCTTAATACTAAAAGAAAATTTTAGAAAAAAGAATTTTATTTTTTTGATTTTTATTTTATTTTTTATGAATTAAAAACTAAAAGAAAGAAATTAAATGATTAAAAATAGTAAATGATTTTGGAAAATTACGAAATTTTGCAGAAAAATCTTAAATGATATTAAGAATCTACGAAAAATGAAATTTGATCACTACTAAATCCTAATAAGTAGTTTGGGTAATAAGCTCTACAATACCAAAATTCACCAAAAGCTCAAAAACATATGAACACACCAATTAAAGCTTAAAACAACTTATTGAGACCAAAGAAGCACTCAGGTTAAGCCAATAAGCAGTTGTGCAGTAACCAATATAAGACAGAACCAAATGAGCAGACAGCCTACTTTAAGCTGCTCTAGAAGCTAAGAAATAAGCTAATTAGGGAAACTGAAAGCAGATTCTAGAAGCTAATACAACAGACTACTCCTAAACTGAAAATGCCTAAATTTGACAATCAATTGCTACTTCAATTCAGACCAAGAACAGGTGCTTATAGAGACCAAAACTGATGCAGGGCTGCAATAGACCTAATAGGGGAATTTGCAGACCAATTTTAAGCTGTTTAATAAGCTACCAAGTGAAATCCAAGCTAAAAACCTAAAGACAACACTATAAGCTACTCATAAAACCAGAAATTATGCAATGAGATCAACTAAATCAGAAGATATAAGGCAAGCAAAAGCTGAGATGGGAAATTCTGATAGTGCAGGTCTGCACTATCTTTCTGATGCAGCAGTTGAAGGTTTTGGACCTCAACTCTTTCAATACCACATGAGGCAATACCAACTTTTGGATTCTCACTTAGACAACTAAAATACACCTTAAGTTACCAGAAATTGTGATCAAACAGGCCTCAGCTTATACTGAGCTTATAAGAGCAGTTAGGGTCCTAGAATTGCACCTACAATCACAAAACCTCAAAAAACTTTTAAACAGCTTAAATCCTAACCACAACAGCCTATCTAGCCTAAATTAAGCTCAACCAAAGTTCATCCAATGGTCAATGAACAGTAGCATCAGAAATTCACCTAGGACAAGCTTGTGCCAAACAGCCCTTTATGGGGCTGTTTTGAACTTTTAACTAGAACCTCAATGATCTAAGCTATCAGAGGGATTACACTACTCAAATCAGCTAACATATGATGAACTTAAGCTAGAATTAAAAACAAATAAGCTTAGAATTAAGATCTACACTATTATGCTATAAAATGCAATTTAAAGTTAAAAATGATAACTCACTTGAATACCCTAGCTGAACAAGGGTTTCACTTCAATAATAAGCTTAACAATAAGCTCAGAATAAGAATACTATAAGTCCTAGGGGTCTTCTTCTTCAATGGATAAGCTCAAGTGCTTATTGAGTGCTTGTTGACTTTTTGGAACTTTTGAGAATTGAACTGATTTGAACCTTATCTAATACTCACAATAAGCTAGAGAGTTTATATTAGCTTTATCTTATGGAAAATAGCTTATTGAAGCTGAGATTCAATATTTTTTTATTTTTGAGGGATTTTTCTATATTTTTGTGTTTTTGAATTAAGTTGAACAAAAATGAAATGTAAAAGTTTAAATAAGCTGAAAAGGTTGAATATAAGCTAATGACACAGTTTATAAGCTAAGATGAGATTTAAACTAAAGAAATACGAATTAAAGGAGAATTTAAGCTAAATTTCATTAATCAAACTTAAAAGTTACAAAAGAAAACCTGAGATTACAATTTAGAAAACAATTTAACAGCATAACATTAACTAAAAACTACTCAAAATCTGAGGAGAGGGGAGCTCTATTTATAGCCGAACCATGAAGCTTCTAGGTCTGCCATGTCATCAATCCACACCTCCTTTGTGCTTCTTTGAGTTGATATCATCCATTTGATCAAACTTGGACACCAATCCATCAATTCTAGCCCTTGGATCAAAGCTCCACGCACTATTAACCAATCATATGCCCCGAATTCTCTTGGGATTGCTGACATGTCAGTCCTGACATGTTAGATATCTTCTAGAAGTGCGTGAGAAGTACGGAATTACCCTTAATTGCTGTTAATTTTGGGACGGGGTAATTAGGGTTCATACCTGGGTAAATTTGGGGGGCGGGTAAGGTTTTTGTTATTTTATACTAGTAATTGTTTGACTAGTAAAACGGGTCGTTTGACCGGGTTTAGATGTGGGTAACGGGTTATCTGAATATGGCGGGTAGGATTTTGAGCTTGGGTTTATTTAAGGAATTGGGCTGGGGAATTATTTAAGGTGTTGGGTTAATGGAAATGGATTTGGGTTGGACAAAATGAGGTGGGTTATTTATTTCTTGGATCCGGTTTTAGTTAAGGATATGATGGAATTTAAGTAAAGTGAATTGGATATGGACCATAAGTGTAATTTCTGAAATTCAAGGGACCTTTCCTGCCAAACTTTATAAAATTATCCAAGGGCCATTCTTGTAATTCTTTGATTCTTCAAGGATCAAATCTGACATATGAGCATAAACTTTGATCAATTGCTTCCCCGGCTCTGGCTTTTGACACTTTTCCAAATCTCGTGCTCGTTTTCCCGATTTTTGCTTGATTTTGTCCATATTTCTAAATATCCGTACCTGCATATAAACAAACACAAAAACACAATATCTTTGGCATTTATGGTTAGTTTTTGGTCGTTTTTTGTCTCAATTTGGTCAAATAAAGGTATGTGAATAGGCACATACCAAAATCCCCCATACTAAGATATTGCAGTGTCCTCACGCAATGTTATAAAAACACGTTTTCAAAACCAAAAATTTCCAATCTCTTTTTACTAACTTTGAGAAGTAGCAAAACTTTCAAAAGAGATTAAGAAATCTTTAAGTTCTAAAAACTCCCCATTTTTCCTTTTATTCTATTTTTGTATTTTTCATATCTTCATATGACTGTTTTGTTGACAATCATTATCTATAAATTACTTTTAGGGTCAACGAGTAGGAAACACGACTCATAAAGAAGTGACAAAATGGATAAAATTCGTCATCCCTGATTTTTCACGAGCCCCCAAACTAAGCTTAAAAACGAAATCATTGTCTATTTACAAGTTAGATGCCAACACTACCCATGGAAGTTACTTGTGTAATTACCTCTTGCTCCCATTTTCCTAATTTGCCTCTATTTATTTTATTTTTGGTGAGAAATGAATTGCTTCATATTTTCTCATTTCGACTGGTTTTTAGTCCAATAAAGATACTAAATTAAGACGCTAAGTAGTTTTCAATCTTCTCTCGAGAACCGTTGCTTTGAAAATGAGGTCCACATCAAGGTTTTATTTATATTTTGCATTTTTCTATTTTTCATTCATCATCATTTTTTTTTTTTCATTTTTCATCATTTTTTTTTTTCATTTTTCATCATTTTTTTTCTAATACTAACTTTTCACTTGCGTACCCTAAACGACGGAGCTTCACGGTTTAGTTCCAAGACCTTACACCTTCCGGAATAAAGGATCCAAGGGCCGTTACAACGGAGTGTTCCAAGACTCTAGACATTCCTGAAATGAGGATCCAAGGTCGTTAGACCAAGACCTCATACATTCCTGAACTAGAGGTCCAAGGGCCGGTGCAAGAGGGTAGCCAAGACCTAAACGCCTTCCGAAAATAAGGATTCAAGGCCCGATCTCGAATCCGTAGCTTAGAGCACTTAACTTATTATTATTAAACGTATTTATTAAGTAACCTTGATGTTTACCCAATTTTTAAAGCAAGGATTCTTTTAAGAAGACCAAGAACTAATCATCGGCAAAACATAACATCTTTAATTATTCTTATAGTTATATATGGTGAAACAATTTTGTGGGAGCAAAAGGCCACAAGTAACTTCGATGAGCTCTAAAGAGAACCAACTACTCCACGCTTAGCATCTAACTTCTAAATAAACTCTATCATTTCTCGTTCTTCGCAAATTTAAAATCTTAAATAATAAGATCCGCGAATGCTTAACCAAGAAAGGTTAAGGGGACAAGCTAAGGCTCAACACGCCCGATCAAGTCAGAATTTTATTCCTACTCTCACCAGCGGAAAGTCAACAAAATGTCAAAATTTATTATATTTTTGCAAAAATTTTTAAATTTTTCTCATTTTTTTGGATTTTTTTTCAATTTTGGAGGAAAAACGGGGTTGCGAGAGTAAACGGCAAAAAATGCAAGGCACAAATAAAATCGAAAGATTACCCCTCCCCCAGACTAAAACGAGGCATTGTCCTCAATGTCTTAAAGGTAAGGGTTCTCCTACATAAATCTATAGCCGTTTATTAATTATGCTAAAGATAAATGTTACACGATAAGATTAAGGATATTAGATGAGCAACGAACGATGAAACTCGAGTGGAGAGAAGCAAACCACGAGCACGAGAGTCTTCATTATTCGGGCAAATCCTGGACACATCACAAAAAACCACGAAACACAAGATATGGAAGAGGTGCCCCTCCTCACTTTTATTAAGAAAATAGAAAGAAGATAGATGGATAAGCATGGGGTGCCTCCCACGAAGCGCTTTGTTTTTGTTAACCAAGTCACGTAGCTTGACTCGACCCCGAATTTATTTGTCCATGGGGAAAGTTTGGAGATCTGGGACAACCATTGATGGTATGTCCCCTCCAAAATAGTGCTTCAACCTATGACCGTTCACCTTAAAGTTTGGACCGTCGTTTTGAGCTAACTCGACGGTTCCATATGGAAAAACTTGAGTGATGGTGAACGGCCCAGACCAGCGGGTTTTGAGTTTACCCGAGAAAATCTTTAACCGAGAATTGAAGAGGAGGACTCGATCACCAACATTAAAGATGCGGTTTTTAATTTTAGAGTCATGAATCCTCTTTGTTTTCTCTTTGTAGATCAAAGAGTTCTCATAGGCTTGATCTCGGAGCTCATTTAATTCATTAATTTGGAGCTTACGGTGATCACCCGCGGTCTTGAGATCAAAGTTGGCATGTTTTAAGGCCCAGTACGCCTTATGCTCGAGCTCGATGGGCAGATGGCAGGCCTTTCCGTAAACCAGCTTGTAAGGAGTACACCCGATGGGTGTTTTGTAAGCTGTTCGGAAGGCCCATAAAGCATCATCTAATTTGTCGGCCCACGAGGCTCGGTTTTCACCAACGGTTCTTTCAAGGATACGTTTCAATCCATGATTCGAAACCTCGACTTGATCGCTCATTTGCGGGTGATACGCGGTAGAAAGTCGGTGGGTAACACCAAACTTGAGCATAACTTTTGCAAATTGATCATTGCAGAAGTGGGTACCGCGATCACTGATTATAGCTCGAGGAGTTCCGAATCTGGAGAAGAGATTTTTCAAGAACTTAACAACCACTCGGGCGTCATTAGTGGGGAGCGCTTTCGCTTCAACCCATTTGGACAAGTAGTTGACGGCCACGAGTATATACTTATTCCCTCGTGAAGACGGGAATGGCCCCATAAAATCGATGCCCCACACGTCAAAAATCTCGCAGACTTGAATTGCATTTTGAGGCATTTCGTCTTTTTGCGAGATTTTTCCTTGACGTTGGAAAGAGTCGCATGACTTTACCAAGTCGTGGGCATCGCGATAGATTGTCGGCCAATAGAACCCATAATCAAAGACTTTTTTAGCGGTGTAGCTGGCACCATGATGTCCCCCCGTGGGTCCATTATGGCAAGCTGTGAGGATGTCAACGGCTTCTTGGCCATGCACACACCGTCTAATTACTTGATCTGCACATATTCTGAACAAATAGGGGTCGTCCCAAAAATAATGTTTAACATCTTTGAAAAATTTCTTTTTCTGCTGGGACGACATCCCTTTTACCACAAAATTCCCCGCATGGTAATTTGCATAGTCGGCAAACCATGGGGTACTCGGATCATCTTTTAAAGATACCATCCCAAGTGTCTCGAGAGGAAATGTTTCGGTGATTTCCTTATTCTCGAGATCACTTTGATGGGGATTTTCAAGTCTGGACAAATGATCAGCGGCCAGATTCTCTGCTCCTTTTTTATCACGAATGATAATATCAAATTCTTGGAGCAGAAGAATCCACCGAAGTAATCTCGGCTTAGCATCTTGCTTAGCTAAGAGATACTTGAGAGCAGAATGGTCCGTATACACTATGCTATTGGATAAGACAAGATATGGTCTAAAATTCTCAAAAGCGTAGACAACGGCCAACAACTCTTTCTCAGTAGTAGTATAGTGAGATTGAGCGTCGGTCATTGTCTTGCTAGCATAGTGTATCGGCTGGAAGTATTTTGATTTGCATTGCCCCAGGACTGCACCAATAGCATAATCGCTAGCATCACACATTAGCTCAAAGGGCAAGTCCCAATCGGGGGCAACCAATATTGGTGCTTCAGTCAGTTTCTTTTTAAGAACCTCGAATGCTTCGATGCATTCGGGAGAGTAGAAGAACGGAGCATCTTTTTCAAGAAGATGGGTCAGAGGCCGGGCGATTTTAGAGAAGTCTTGAATAAATCGTCTGTAGAAACCGGCATGACCAAGGAAACTTCGGATTCCTTTTACAGTAGTGGGATGAGGTAGTTTTGTGATCACATCGACTTTGGCACGATCTACCTCAATCCCGGCATTTGATATTTTCTGGCCGAGGACAATGCCCTCTTTAACCATGAAATGGCACTTCTCCCAATTTAGCACAAGATTGGTGTCTTCGCACCTTTGAAGCATGTTGTCTAAATGGGAGAGGCACGATGAGAAAGAATTTCCATAGACCGAGAAATCATCCATAAAGACTTCCATTGTCTTCTCGATCATATCGTGAAATACGGCCATCATGCACCTTTGGAACGTGCCCGGAGCATTGCATATGCCAAAAGGCATGCGTCGGTAGGCAAACGTTCCATAAGGACACGTGAAGGTGGTCTTTTCCTGATCTTGAGGATCAATTGGTATTTGAAAATACCCGGAAAAGCCATCGAGGAAACAATAGAATTCATTTCCCGCCAAACGTTCAAGCATTTGGTCCATAAACGGTAGAGGGAAATGGTCTTTACGGGTAGCATCATTGAGTTTTCTATAATCGATACACACTCTCCATCCGGTGACGAGACGTGTGGGGATTAACTCATTTTCTTCATTTGTTACAACGGTCATTCCACCCTTTTTGGGCACATAGTGGACCGGGCTAACCCATGAGCTATCAGAAATTGGATAAATCATCCCAGCGTCAAGGAGTTTGATAACTTCCTTTTTGATGACATCATGGATTTTTGGGTTAACCCGTCTCTGTTGCTGGACGGCGGGTTTGAAATTTTCTTCAAGTAAGATCTTGTGAGTACAGAACCGAGGGTCTATGCCCTTTATGTCGGAGATCTGCCAAATGATGGCACTCTTATGCTTCTTAAGCACGTCTAAAAGTTGGGTCTTCTCCTCATCTTTAAGGTCTTTAGAAATGATGCCAGGATATTTGTCGGTTTCTTCTAAGAAAGCATATTCGAGATGAGGAGGTAAATCCTTGAGCTCGAGCTCCGGAGGATTCTCAGTAGACGGCTTAACTTCTTTAATTTCTTCTTTTTGAATTTTTTCCGGAGGGAGAGAAGATGACGGATCACTATTTAGTAACTTCTCAAGGAGGAGAATGTCTCCCTCCGGGTCAAAGTCTGAATCATCAATTTCCGGTGAAACTGATTCATTCTTAAGACAAGCCTCGATCTCTTCCAAAATGAAATCACTTCCCTCAAATGGAGTGAGGGAAGGGGAAGAGTCGGAAAGAATGGGTTGAGAAGAAGGAGTGGGATTGCCACTCGAGGATTTATCGGAAAATCCAAGAACTTCTTGAGAATACTCCTCCGAGGCAACATCAATCACATCAATTCGATTAATCGAGACGGAATCGTGATTGGAGGAGTATTTGAACGTTCGGTCTAGGTTGAAAGTCACGGCCTCATTATCAACCCGCAGCGTTATTTCTTCACCATATACGTCAATCAAAGCACGCCCGGTCCTTAGGAATGATCTTCCAAGAATTAGAGGAACCCGAGGATCAGCATCAAAATCTACAACCACAAAATCGGCAGGGAAATGGAACTTCCCTACCTTGACAAAGACATCCTCGGCTACACCCTTAGGATGAGTTATGGAACGGTCCGCAAGCTCGAGGGTCATGCAAGTAGGAGTGAGTTCCGGTAGAGAAAGCTTGTTCCAGATGGAAAGCGGCATTAGGTTGATGCTTGCACCAAGATCGGCCAAGGCGTAGCATTCAACCATTCCCGGAAATTCACATGGAATGAGAAATTTTCCGGGATCTCCTAGCTTTTCGGGGAGCTTTTTAAGGAGAACCGCTGAGCAATTCTCATTAAGAGGAGTTTTTGCCAGTTCAAATAATTTTTCTTTGTTACTCAATAAACCCTTGATGGTAGAAGCAAACTTAGGCATCAGAAGTAAAGCATCCGCGAAGCTTATATCAAAATGAAAATCTTGGAAGATTTGAAAGAATTTTTCCATTTGATTTGAAGCTTTTTCGCGGAGCTTTTGATCATTCAATCTTGAAGGATAAGGAAGTTTGGCTTTTACGGGAGCTTCTTTTGGCTCAAAAACAATCTTGGTTCAGACGGCTGGACAACCGGAGGTTGGACGTCTTCGGTCCTTCCGTTATTAGTAGGAAGTTCCGTGTCCTTTGTCGCCTCGGTCTCACGGGCAACTACCTTGGGAGGAAGAGAAGAATCGGTAGTCGGAGCCGTGGGTCCATCATATGATACACCACTCCTTGTAGTGATCGCTTTAACATCGCCCCTCGGGTTAGCGATCGTATTGCTTGGAAGAGTTCCAGAGCCCGAGGGTCGATCATTTAAAGACTTCTTGATTTCTGTCATTTCCTTAATCAAAAACCTAGTTGTCTCTTCTTGGGATTTATTGAAATTTTGCTGATTCTGATTTTGAAGAATTAGTTGTTTTAACAACTCATCCGAGGGCGATTGATTTTGCACAAATCCTTGATTTTGATTATTGTTAAGATTTGGCCCTCGGTTGTTTTGATTAAAACCCTGATTGTTATTTTGAAAATTTCCCTGATTAAAATTTCCTTGGTTTTGAAAATTTCCTTGATTCGGGGCTCGATTATAATTCCCCTGGTTTTGATAACCTTGATTCACCCGATTTTGATTTTGCTTATATTGAACATTGCGGTTTTGCACATTCTGATTTTGATTTTGGGTGAAACCGGGTGGTCTAAGAAAATTGTTAGAACGGTAGCTGAGAAGATTACGGTCTCCTTGCGGTTGCTAACCGTTACCTCCCGTGTTAAAGGTTCCCGTTGCAACATAAACATTCTCTTGAGTGTAGCCACCGGAGGCTGGGCACTCGAAATACGAATGTAGACCACCACATGTTTCACAACTCTGATTGACCATATTAACATGCTGATTATTGTTATTCTGATTCATACTTTGATGTATTCTTAAGATAGCAGTGGACATATCATTCATTTGTTTAAAGAGAGCAGCTATCTCAGAGGTAGAAGAAGAAGTGTCAGACCTAGGTGACTCATTCCTCTCGGCAGAGGAATCCCAATAATTATGATGGGTATTCATGTTTTCAATGAGATCATAACACTCTCCTGGACGTCTTTTCATGAAAGTACCTCCGGCTGCAGTATTTATCGTATCACGGTGTCGTAATGTCAAACCATTATAGAATGTGTCTATAATGGTGACTAATAACATATTATGGTTAGGACACCGATCAATCGAGAGTTTGTAGCGTTCCCATGCCTCAAATAAGGATTCATCGGGAAGCTGACGGAAATTGCTAATCTCATTCCTTAATTTCGTCACCATCGATGGTGGGAAATATTTCGCCAAGAACTTTGAAACCATCTCATCAAAAGTGTGAATGGAGTTCTTAGGAAGGCGATCAAACCATGCGGTGGCATGATGCGTCAAGGAATATGGGAAAAGATATAGACGAAGGGCGTCATCGGTGACCTCATTGTGTTTCATACTTTGGGTGACGGTTATGAATTTGTCAAGATGTTTGTTTGCATCGTCACCCGGCAAACCGTGAAATTGGCAAGAATATTGGACTTGTTGGATCATGTGATGTTTAAGTCCAAAATATGCGGCTTGAATATTGAGGGGGGCAATCGGGCCACCACGTCCAAGCATTGTAGGTTGGCACAACTCCTCCATCGTTCGGAGATCGGGAGTTGGCATATGATCTTCACCACCCATCGGCGGGGGTTGATCGTTGTTGTTCATTTCCTCAACGGTTGGGAAATCAACACGGTGGTTATGACGGATAATCCTCTCGGGATTTGAGAGCGGTGAAAGAAGAGGTTGAGAAGAAGAAGAACATGTGTGCATACACCAAAAAGAAACCAAAATTTAAAAAGAAAAACCAAATTTGAAAATAAAATATTTTTGGATTTTTATTTTTTAAAGAAAATTAATCACAATATTTTTGGTACCGATCCCTCAATCGATATCGTTTCTCTTAAGACTACTCGCAGAATGGCGGAGAAGCAAAGGTCCGCTCGAAAGCTGATTAAAAACCCGCCTCTTTCGGTTTGTCAATTTAATGTCAAACCATCCTTAAACCACTTGTATAGGTTGTAATCGTAAGATAATCCGAAATCAAATGATTTCACGATTGTTTTGGTGTTTATTAGGAATGGTTTACAACACTTTCAATAAAGTGAGGATGTATTAATTTTATTATTTTTTTGAAAACACTTTAGACAATGTGTTTTATTTATTTTCTTTTTGTATTTTCTTTTTATAACAAAAACAAGTAACTTCCGAGGGAAGGGTCTTCAAAACACAAATCAACGATCTAAATTAACAAACTCTTCTCAAGCCTTCCCCGGCAGCGGCGCCATTTTTTTTATTTGTCGTTTTAAGTATATTTATATTTTCCAAAGAAAATACAACGAATGTATTTCTCCGGGTCGTAGTCCCAACGAAGGTTGAAGTCGAGTTGTCGGTAACGGTGTCGAAATGTGAAGTGAATTGTGAATAAGAGTGATATATTGGAGTTTTACACTAAAGATTATGAAATACAAGTAAAAACAAGTTATCAAGCTAAGAAATCAATCAAATTAAGCACACGAATCCTAAATCGTAATTTTAAAAACGTAAGTTACGAATTCTAAAAACGCACCTAAATTATGGAATCCTAAATTACTAGCCCTAAAACTATGAAAATAATTTTATTAAGTTCTTAATACTAAAATAAAATTTTAGAAAAAAAAATTTTATTTTTTTGATTTTTATTTTATTTTTTATGAATTAAAAACTAAAAGAAAGAAATTAAATGATTAAAAATAGTAAATGATTTTGGAAAATTATGAAATTTTGCAGAAAAATCTTAAATGATATTAAGAAGCTATGAAAAATGAAATTTGATCACTACTAAATCCTAATAAGCAGTTTGGGTAATAAGCTCTTGAAATAAGCTCTACAGTACCAAAATTCACCAAAAGCTCAAAAACAGATGAACACACCAATTAAAGTTTAAAACAACTTATTGAGACCAAAGAAGCACTCAGGTTAAGCCAATAAGCAGTTGTGTAGTAACCAATATAAGACAGAACCAAATGAGCAGACAGCCTACTTTAAGCTGCTCTAGAAGCTAGGAAATAAGCTAATTAGGGAAACTGAAAGCAGATTCTAGAAGCTAATACAACAGACTACTCCTAAACTGAAAATGCCTAAATTTGACAATCAATTGCTACTTCAATTCAGACCAAGAACAGGTGCTTATAGAGACCAAAACTGATGCAGGGCTGCAATAGACCTAATAGGGGAATTTGCAGACCAATTTTAAGCTGTTTAATAAGCTACCAAGTGAAATCCAAGCTAAAAACCTAAAGACAACACTATAAGCTACTCATAAAACCAGAAATTATGCAATGAGATCAACTAAATCAGAAGATATAAGGCAAGCAAAAGCTGAGATGGGAAATTCTGATAGTGCAGGTCTGCACTATCTTTCTGATGCAGCAGTTGAAGGTTTTGGACCTCAACTCTTTCAATACCACGTGAGGCAATACCACCTTTTGGATCCTCACTTAGACAACTAAAATACACCTTAAGTTACCAGAAATTGTGATCAAACAGGCCTCAGCTTATACTGAGCTTATAAGAGCAGTTAGGGTCCTAGAATTGCACCTACAATCACAAAACCTCAAAAAACTTCTAAACAGCTTAAATCCTAACCACAACAGCCTATCTAGCCTAAATTAAGCTCAACCAAAGTTCATCCAATGGTCAATGAACAGTAGCATCAGAAATTCACCTAGGACAAGCTTGTGCCAAACAGCCCTTTATGGGTCTGTTTTGAACTTTTAACTAGAACCTCAATGATCTAAGCTATCAGAGGGATTACAATACTCAAATCAGCTAACATATGATGAACTTAAGCTAGAATTAACAACAAATAAGCTCAGAATTAAGATCTACACTATTATGCTATAAAATGCAATTTCAAGTTAAAAATGATAACTCACTTGAATACCCTAGTTGAACAAGGGTTTCACTTCAATAATAAGCTTAACAATAAGCTCAGAATAAGAATACTATAAGTCCCAGGGGTCTTCTTCTTTAATGGATAAGCTCAAGTGCTTATTGAGTGCTTGTTGACTTTTTGGAACTTTTGAGAATTGAACTGATTTGAACCTTATCTTATACTCACAATAAGCTAGAGAGCTTATATTAGCTTTATCTTATGGAAAATAGCTTATTGAAGCTGAGATTCAATATTTTTTTTTATTTTTGAGGGATTTTTCTATATTTTTTTGTTTTTGAATTAAGTTGAACAAAAATGAAATGTAAAAGTTTAAATAAGCTGAAAAGGTTGAATATAAGCTAATGACACAGTTTATAAGCTAAGATGAGATTTAAACTAAAGAAATACGAATTAAAAGAGAATTTAAGCTAAATTTAATTAATCAAACTTAAAAGTTACAAAAGAAAACCTGAGATTACAATTTAGAAAACAATTTAACAACATAACTTTAACTAAAAACTACTCAAAATCTGAGGAGAGGGGAGCTCTATTTATAGCCGAACCATGAAGCTTCTAGGTCTGCCATGTCATCAATCCACACCTCCTTTGTGCTTCTTTGAGTTGATATCATCCCTTTGATCAAACTTGGACACCAATCCATCAATTCTAGCCCTTGAATCAAAGCTCCACGCACTATTAACCAATCATATGCCTTGAATTCTCTTGGGATTGCTGACATGTCAGTCCTGACATGTCAGATATCTTCTAGAAGTGCGTGAGAAGTACGAAATTGCCCTTAATTGCTGTTAATTTTGGGACGGGGTAATTAGGGTTCATACCTGGGTAAATTTGGGGGGCGGTTAAGGTTTTTGTTATTTTATAATTGTTTGACTTGTAAAACAGGTCGTTTGACCAGGTTTAGATGTAGGTAACGGGTTATCTGAATATGGTGGGTAGGATTTTGGGCTTGGGTTTATTTAAGGAATTGGGCTGGGGAATTGATGAACTCAAATAAGTACATTTTATTACTATCATTTATCCTATTAATTTGACTTGTTTTATTATATTATGTATGAGAATTGATACTTAATCGTTTACTTTTGTAATTCTCAGGTAAAAACAAGCATTTGGTGAAACTTGGCGATTTTGGACTAATTATGGAGCAAAACAAGCAAGAAGTCAAGAGTCTACTGAAATGTACATGATCAAGACTATTCTGCTCCAGATGCGCCGCATTATACTTCTTACATACGGCGCATCGATATCAAGATTTCACAAGATATTATCCAAGACGGCAAAGGACATGCGCCGCATCCAAGAATGAAGATACGCCGCATCTTCTGGCGGTGTACGAATATTCCTGAATATATTAATCTTGGACCCCACGCGAAGTTAAGTCAATGCGCCGCATCTACTTACTAGATACGCCGCATCTTACCCTCAGACAGAAACTATAAATACCCCAAGACCAGATGAATTTCGCAGGACATAATATATACGAGGTACGAAGACCACAGAAACCTAAGGCCGAATTCAGACGATTAGGCAGCACAAGACACACCCGAACGAAGATACAAGAGCTGTAAGAAGGTCCTGCATGTATTTAATTCATTAAGTAGTTTTGTTTTATTGTGTTAGTAAACTTTAATTCATCAGGATTGGTGGCTTGTGTAATGTGAGGAGAAAGATTGCACTCCCTTAAAACTGCTTTCCCATCAATTAAAGTTTATATGTTGATGTCTTTGGTTACTACTTATTAGTGCTTTGATAACCTCTGTGTTTATTAGTGGCCTGCGCATTTGACTACGGAAGAGAATGTGGCTCCCACGGTTGTTACTAAATTGATCACTTAGGAATGACTTTTAGACATAAGTAATCATTAAGGGATTTCTCGCCGATAAGATTAGGACCAACGAGAAAGGGTTAATTACATACACTTCATATAAAACTATCAATAAAACAAGTGACAATCTACTTAATCATCAGGACAGGTCTTCTTATTGTCTCGAGTATTTATCTGTGTACGTGCATGCCTATCGCTGATTCGTGCTCATTAGTTTAGTTTATTATTTAATTGCAACCAAAACGTGCCAGTCTCTCAGGCTGAACCCCCCTTGCGTTAGATTAGGTTGTATAGCTAACTTAGAATATTAAAATACTGATTGGAATAACTAGATAATACGTTCCACTCTTAGTGATCGACACTCTACTTACCATTATATTCATACTGACCGGGTACACTGCTCGTTAAGTGTGTGTGTTATTGATAAGTCGGCTAAATATAAATTTAAAACTTGAGTAGGCATTAATACTGCTAAACCGCAACGACACATCGCACGCATCAAGTTTTTGGAGCCGTTGCCGGGGAGTGAATTGTTATTATCTGTTAATTTGATTAGTATTTTAATTAGGTTTTTAATTTTTAATCTAACCGCTAACTGTGTTGTATATTAGGTTAATTTGCATTCATTATTTTGCATATTTTCTGTTTTGTGTGTTATTTGTTTGCTTTTATTTGTGTTTTTTTTGGTTTGTTTTTATTTGTTTTTATTTTTCGTATTTTCTGTATTCTGCTATCGTTGTACTGAGCTTATTCAAACGATACGGCGCATCTATTTTATTAGATACGGCGTATTGCGTTTAATTTTTATAAAATACAACGCGTTAAATTAATTCGATACGACGTATCTTTTCCCCAAGATACGGCGTATCCTGTTTTTAATAAAAAAAAAATTTCTAAACGGTAACGCGATACGACGCATCTGCTTTAGCAGATACGGCGTATCTATTATTTTAATTAAAAACAGTTTTCGAATTATTAAACAGATACGACGCATCGATCTTTGTCGATACGGTGTATCTTCTGAATCAAAAATCTTATATTTTGAAACGTAACGAAAATACGGCGCATTAACTTTTGTTAATACGACACATTTAATTTTAAATAAATATCGATTTTTGATAATTAAAACTGATACGGCGCATTCTAATTTCTAATCGGCGTATCTATTTTCTGAATAAAAGTCTGATTTAATTTTAAAGATTGTAAGATACGGCGTATCCAACTTTTTGGATACGGCGCATCGTCTGCAGATATCAGCTATTTTTATTCTTATATCCGTTTCTAAATTCATTAATTTCTCTTCTAGCGAACAAATCCTACTGATGATTTTACCTATGATGACAGGTTCTGCTATGGAAGACATGTCAATGAACGGATATCTTGCTAAGGAACTCTTGCTTTCGGATTCCTTCGAAGTGAAAGTTTTTGATGATGTCAACTTCAATGTGCTCATGATTGATGCAGATTTATTTTGGGAAACCCCTCTTGAAGCTACTTATAAGGAATTCAAGCGCTTATGCAATATTGAAGATGGGATATTCTCGTATGATTTACTAATGAGCTACACTGAAGATGAATTGGTACTCTTATGGCCCATCATTGAATCTAAAGGATTGACTTGGACTACTATCAAAGAGAATGATGGGAAATTCAAAATTGAATTCATGAACTCAAGCAATAAAAGCTGTGGTGGAGGCAATACCCAACCTATGCAAATTTCTTACATGCCTTATTCCGAACAGTACTGGGGATTAAATGAGAATTATCTGGACGATGAAAGAATTTATGCTGTGGCGGAGTTACTATTTCATGGCAGATTGGTAAGATTGATGGACCTCTCCCTCGAAGAATGGCTTGAACTTAAATATGGTAGTCGGAAATTTGCCCCTGCGAATGAAGTCAAGCGGATTATGACTTCATGGTTGACACGGAGTTTTAGGGAGCAATTTAACGAGTTCATGGAGATAAGGAGGAAAATGATTGGTAAAGCTTGCTTTGACGTTGACCACGATCCTAACAATGTTGATTTTACAAATTGGTTGGCTAGTAAGTTCAATAACCATAAGAGCATGGATCGAGCTACTAAAGATGCGTTATGGGTATATTGGATGAGAGGTGAAGACGAAGAAGTAGAGAGCGACTATGGGTCGTCACTTCATGATTCAACAATCAATGAGGGCATTGAAGAATTATTCAGAATAGACATTGACGTGTTCGATTATGAGACACCCTTGTGCATACAATTCAAAGAATTTAATTACCTTCTTCGAGTCGACGATGATGTGCTAACTGGAGATCTACCAGGATTCAAGACTTATGATGATTTCAAAAACACCTGGTACTACGAATGGAATGACCAAATACCATGGGTTTGGGATAAACCATGGGAATTTGAGCACATTAATCACACCTGTACACCTTTCGTTTTCAAGGATGGGAGTAGTGTTTGGCCGACCTGTGATTATAAGAGTGACGGAACCTGTAATGGGGGAAGTATAATTGGGATGAAACGGGTTGGAAACGATGTAACCTTTGAAGACTATGAGTGGTATGATAATGTTGAAGACTGCCCACAAAAAGCAGAGGCTTTGCAAGAAAAGGGTATAATTGAATACTTGAAAGAGCTAAAGGGAACATCGAATACTACTTTCTGGGAATGGGTGCATGCACAATTTGATGATTACACGAAGCTTAGTCGACAGTTACAATGGGAATTGGAAAGAGAGTGGGAGGCAATTCAAGATGATGATAACAATAAGTCATTAATCGATGAACTTGATGACTATTTGATTAAGGATCCTTATTTTAAGTTTGTTGATAAAGACGAAGAAGAATTCACAAAAAGAAAGTGTCAACTACTTGGGATCCTTTATAATGAGCCACCCATGATTATTTCTGAAAAATTTAAAATCATCAAATACTCTTTGGGACCAGATGAGGAATATGTTGCGACGAAGACCAAGAGTTATACTAGATTAAGTCGAACGGAAGAAAACGTTGCAAAGCTATACGGGAACATCTTTCGGATGAAGGAAGAAGGATGGACCGTGACAAGGACTAAATGAGGAGCTGAACGTGAGTCTAACTTGAAGACTCTGGAATAAAGACAAGTGCTGACAGGGAGACAACCCGGAGAAATTTTTATTATTCTGTTTTGTTTCGAGTCAGTCAGGCCTGCAGCAGATACGGCGCATCTCAATTCCAAGATGCGACGCATCTCCTGCAATGGTCATATCTTACTTTATTTTTCCGCATATTTATATTTTAACTTTAAAACTTTTTATGAGTTTATTTCAATGCGGCGCATCCCTGGTTAAGGATGCGACGCATCTTCTATTCTGATCCGTATTTATTCCAGGCTCGATACGGCGTATCTTCTTCCATAAGATACGGCGCATCGACTGACCTGATGATTTTCATTTTTATTTTTATGTTTTATTTTTCCTAACTACTAATGTATTATGCAAGTTTGAACCTTTCTTAACTTAGGTGTGTTTAAAGCCTTGGTGGTATTATAGATTCCTGCATTTCCTGTGGATACATCAAATATGAAGCTTAAACGTTCTAATCCACAAGAAAGATGATTTTTGCTCTTATACAAATGGAGGATCATACCGAGCAAATCTCAGGGGAGTTTTTCTGTTCTAATTCTTTTATTTTCCAGTTTTTAACCTTTTATACAAACAACGAGGACGTTGTTTAACTTAAGTGGGGGGATTGGAGAATTAGAACACTTAACACTTACTTGTCCTAAACTTTTCAAAATATGCTTAAAATGTGCTTAATATATCAAAATTTAAAAATTTTTAGCATGTTTTTGTTTAAGATCTAAGTTGCATAGCTGCACACATGACGTTATTTTCAAAAATTGTGATTTTTTTTTCAAAATTCACAAATCTATGAGTGTGCCGGTGACTTGTAAACTTTAGAACTTGGCTTGTATACTATTCGAGACCACCATAATAAGTATTATTTTATATAATTGGAATGACTTGTCTAAATTGGTAAATTTCTAGGATTACACCCAAATAGCCTTTATATGTTATATGTTATTAGCTAACTACACTGGTTAGTTAACCCCCGTATAAAACCTTTTGTTACTCTCACTTTTAGAGTAAGATACCCCTAGAAAAACCCTCAGAGCCATTCCTTTCGTTTCTTACACCTTCGTTAAAATGTTTCGTTACACCCTTACACCTTAGCCTACCCTGTAGATTAAAATCCGTGGTTGGGTAATTGCTTTAGGCAAAGTGTGTTTCCTTACATTACCTGTGTTCGCGTGCGTAATTCATTATCTATGGTTAGGTCGGGAAATTGCACAATGCAATTGGAGTGAAAGTAAATATTGTATATCTTTGAGTTTATTTTTCGTGTGTTTACTACTTTCACTATTACCGTTATTTCTGAAGTCATGAAAAGTATGGAAAAATTATCCAGAATTATCATTATAGTGATGTGGTGAAATTTTACACATCTTTGTTTATGTTAAAAAAAAAAAAAAAAAAAAAAATGAAAAAATAAGAAAAGAAAAAGAAAAAGGAAGAGTTGGATGTTTGTTTTAACCAACTTATGTAAAGTTTTGTATTAAGTGGTCGATATCACCACTAGTTGTTGTATATTATATCTATGGATTGAATGGGAGTTGGCAGTTATGGGAACGCCAACTAAGGTTTATTCTTTGATTAAGATCTTGTTGAGTATAATTCGTGTCTACCTAAAGCGTGTGTTTCAAGTGTTAAAGCGTAAGTTATTCTATGATATGAGTCTTATTCATGGGATGGTTTGGATAGTGATTAACCACACTTAGGATTTTAATTTATTTGTTTTGTTTGTTTTTCATTTTTACACCAATTTATATCCCAAATATTATCCATACCCTATATTATTCTTTATCCAAACCTTTGATTTATTGAGATTAGGGATTTGAGCAATCTTAAGTATCGTAGTCGTGGATTCGGCTATGTATTTATGATTTTGTCGCCCTTTTTGATATAATATTATTGGTGAAGATTACTTGGTCCTATCTTTAGCCTATTCGAGTTAAGGATTTGAGCAATTGCAAGTATCGTGTTCGTGGATTCGATCATGTATTTGTGATTTTGTCGCCTTTTCTGGAATTTGAGATCGATAGAGATTAAGGAGAATGATTAACCCTTAAACCTCAAAACCCTTTTTACCGCTTTAGACTTGTTATACCTTGGCTTTAGTGAGGGAGATGTGTATACTTGCCAAGCTTATGATAGAATATTCGTCACGACTGGACAGTTAAACGATTAGATTTGCTTTTATCAAATTATTTTATTTTACTTCTAATACGTTAAGTGTTTGGTTGTGTGATTATGACAAAAATGAATACATGCTTAAATATAAAAAATAAATCCTAATATCTTTTAGGATACATTTTCATAAGATTAATTCTAAGGTTTACTTGGGGACAACTAAAGTTCAAGTGGGGGGATATTTGATGAACTCAAATAAGTACATTTTATTACTATCATTTATCCTATTAATTTGACTTGTTTTATTATATTATGTATGAGAATCGATACTTAATCGTTTACTTTTGTAATTCTCAGGTAAAAACAAGCATTTGGTGAAACTTGGCTATTTTGGACTAATTATGGAGCAAAACAAGCAAGAAGTCAAGAGTCTACTGAAATGTACATGATCAAGACTATTCTGCTCCAGATGCGCCGCATTATACTTCTTACATACGGCGCATCGATATCAAGATTTCACAAGATATTATCCAAGACGGCAAAGGACATGCGCCGCATCCAAGAATGAAGATACGCCGCATCTTCTGGCGGTGTACGAATATTCCTGAATATATTAATCTTGGACCCCACGCGAAGTTAAGTCAATGCGCCGCATCTACTTACTAGATACGCCGCATCTTACCCTCAGACAGAAACTATAAATACCCCAAGACCAGACGAATTTCGCAGGACATAATATATACGAGGTACGAAGACCACAGAAACCTAAGGCTGAATTCAGACGATTAGGCAGCACAAGACACACCCGAACGAAGATACAAGAGCTGTAAGAAGGTCCTGCATGTATTTAATTCATTAAGTAGTTTTGTTTTATTGTGTTAGTAAACTTTAATTCATCAGGATTGGTGGCTTGTGTAATGTGAGGAGAAAGATTGCACTCCCTTAAAACTACTTTCCCATCAATTAAAGTTTATATGTTGATGTCTTTGGTTACTACTTATTAGTGCATTGATAACCTCTGTGTTTATTAGTGGCCTGCGCATTTGACTACGGAAGAGAATGTGGCTCCCACGGTTGTTACTAAATTGATCACTTAGGAATGACTTTTAGACATAAGTAATCATTAAGGGATTTCTCGCCGATAAGATTAGGACCAACGAGAAAGGGTTAATTACATACACTTCATATAAAACTATCAATAAAACAAGTGACAATCTACTTAATCATCAGGACAGGTCTTCTTATTGTCTCGAGTATTTATCTGTGTACGTGCATGCCTATCGCTGATTCGTGCTCATTAGTTTAGTATATTATTTAATTGCAACCAAAACGTGCCAGTCTCTCAGGCTGAACCCCCTTTGCGTTAGATTAGGTTGTATAGCTAACTTAGAATATTAAAATACTGATTGGAATAACTAGACAATACGTTCCATTCTTAGTGATCGACACTCTACTTACCATTATATTCATACTGACCGGGTACACTGCTCGTTAAGTGTGTGTGTTATTGATAAGTCGGCTAAATATAAATTTAAAACTTGAGTAGACATTAATACTGCTAAACCGCAACGACACATCGCGCGCATCAGGAATTATTTAAGGTGTTGGGTTAATGGAAATGGATTTGGGTTAGACAAAATGAGGTGGGTTATTTATTTCTTGGATCCGGTTTTAGTTAAGGATAGGATGGAATTTAAGTAAAGTAAATTGGATAAGGACCATAAGTGTAATTTATGAAATTCAAGGGACCTTTCCTGCCAAACTTTATAAAATTATCCAAGGGCCATTCTTGTAATTCTTTGATTCTTCAAGGACCAAATCTGACATATAAGCATAAACTTTGATCAATTGCTTCCCCGGCTCCGGATTTTGACACTTTTCCAAATCTCGTGCTCGTTTTCCCGGTTTTTGCTTGATTTTGTCCATATTTCTAAATATCCGTACCTGCATATAAACAAACCCAAAAACACAATATCTTTGGCATTTATGGTTAGTTTTTGGTCTCAATTTGGTCAAATAAAGGTATGTGAATAAGCACATACCAATGACGAATGAACGGGTCGCATGACAGAATGAAAGGGTTACATGACAGAATGAACGGGTCACATAACCAAATGAATTGGTCACGTAACCGAATGTACTGATCGAACTAAATGTATTTTTAATCATGGTCCACATATTACTTTTGTTCACTCAAACCAGATCATATTTGGCAGTGGGTTGTAAACACACAGGTTGCAAGTCTTGTATGGGCGGGACTTGGGACTAGGTGGATTTACAATGCCTTTACTGGGAAATCATTTTCAAATGCATTACATTTTACACTAAACTCTATGAACTCACCAACCTCGTGTTGACACTTTAGCATGTATTTTCAGGTATAAGCAATAGCACGCTACTGGAGGCTTTTGGCAGGGCATGGCATGGTCATAGAAGACTCTGATATTCATTTGGGGACCGTTTTAACTATTTTAAGGGCCTATTTCCGCACTACTTTTGACAATGTAACTTTAACACTTTTGTTAATAAATTTTATCCTAAATGAAAGAGGTAAAATTTTTTCTTTGTACTCGTGTTGTGATACCAATTGAGTAGCACCCCAGCGACATGTATGCTTCCGCTGGACCCGATTTCTGGGGGTGTCACAGATTGGTATCAGAGCCTTGGCTATAGAGAACTGGGTGATTTTAAAACCTAGACTATAGCTACTTTTACAAAAACTTAACCCTATGACCGCCGCGTGCCTGCCTGTCAAGCTGATGCCTCCTTTGTGGTTTGTTGCTGACATATTTAATGAGATTTGTGTCTTATTTATACCCAATTGTTCTCGTTGATTACTATAGTTGTCTTTCATATAAGCATGCTCACATATCATACACGTCTCATCGTTACGCCTTTTTCTTGCGTAGTTCCATCATTCGACCTCGAGTTTGGTCGCTTGCCTTAGTCCTTGAAACGTCCTTTAAATGCGAAGGACATAGTATTAGTATAACTGAGCTGAGTATTTCAAAATTCATTGAACCTCGGTGGAATATAGACTGGTCATCTATATTCGACCCGGGACAGTGGAACATAGCCTGACCACCTATGTCCGACTCAGAGATGAATTTTGCAATACTGGGAAGAGTTATAATAAAATTATGTCCGGGTTGCATTTCTACTCGATTTCTAAAAGGTTTCAAAATTCCTGTGTGTATACTCAATCGTTGCAAGAGCATTCACACCTACATCACCTCGTGAACCACTGCCTAGAAGCACGCAAACTCCGGAGACCAACATTAACTGAATTCAGGGACTGAATTCCTTTAATGGGTGGAGACTGTGACAACCCGTAATTTCGGGTCATTTTCCAAACATCGATAAATTACTATTCATCATTTACTATTCACTATTCACTATTCATCATTTTTTAAGTCAGTTTGAGACTTTGAGAAGTTTTCAAAAATTTAATTATTCACAAAACACTATTCATTCCTGGAGGGAAATCACTATTCATGGTTATCATTCATCATTACGTAAACTAGGTTTACGGGTATTCAAATGCGCGTAACCAGTAAGGTTTAGCTGCGTATTCATGCATCATCATTAAGGGCAATCATATAGACTAGAGTAGTCTACACATCATCAGTACCATCATCTCACATTAGGTTATGCACGGGTTTGTGTGATTTTATTAACGTATGTTTAATTATTTTATAAACGTACCACTTAGTCATTACTACGAATAAAACACCCGACACTCTCGACAATGATCATAATACATTTTTAAACTCATTATAATGATATAGAACTTTCATTATTTATTTACCTGGTGTTTTTAAATCATTTGCTATATTTCTCGTTAAACGCTTATAACCGACGTGGTTCGCGATATTTCAACACGACCATTATTTTAACACCCGATTCTTATCAGGAATGTAATTTCATAAAATTTACAACGTCGTCATATTTTATTTGTTACCGTTAAACTTCATTTCTACCTAACTCGGTACCCGGTATCCCCTAAAACTAATAATATCTAACATAATCCACCTAAACTCTTACAAGCTACTTACACATTTGACATTTTATACTAACTCTTCATTATTACTAAGTACCATTAATTAAATGCAACTAGCCTATATGTTTTGTGATTTATTTCCATAACACACATTCACCACAAATCAACTAGCAAAATAAGATCAAACTCTCTCTTTTTCTCTCCATTTGGATCGACCAAGAACACAAGAACAAGAAGATTCCATAAACTTTTCAAGAACAAGTGATAATCTAGTCTCATTTACACTCCTTGTTAGGATTTTGAAATAAAAATCCCAATGTTTCTTACATAATCATCACCAAAACTCTTCAAATCATCAAGTAAGCTTCAAGTAATCTTTTCAATCTTTTCATACTCTCATTTGATATATTTTGTTGTGCTATCAACTAATCATGCAAGTATATACATGTTAAACATACCACTTGTTACTCATTTTCATTTATAAACATAGATCTATGGATTTTTAGTTATAACCTCATGAAACCCACCATTGTTGGTGATGTTTAGGACCCCATGACACCTTAAGAAGGTGTATGGTAGGATTAGATTAGTTGTGGTGTTGATTGGAAGTGGTTTGATCAAGTCTTGAACCATAAAAATGAGTTTTAACAACAAAAGAAAAGGGCCTGTCCAAAAACGTGATATCTGGAAAACTCAATAACTCAGGGGATATTTTGGCTTAAATATTCAGAAAATACTTTCAAAAACGAAACCGTGGCCGCAAGAATGAGTAAAAACCGACTTACGACGAGAAAGTTATGATTTTTTAAAGTTAGACGACAAAAACTAATTTCTGAAAATTATGCGTGCTGTCTGCCGAGATTCAAAGGGCAAAACGAGGCGTTAGACGTGATCTAGACGACCCGACCTACTGAAATTATGTTAGTTCATGTTAATACGAAGCCGTGGATATAAAGAACGTGGAAAACGAGCTTATAACGACCAAGATACACGCGTTTGAAACCCGACAATTTCAATATATTATTGACAGCTTCTAATAGCAAAATAATTCTAAGTCTAAAAACTGTTTTTGCAATACTCTATATTGAGAGCCGTTTTTCTCATTGATCAAGACGCGTATGATCAAAATGACAAATATATGAATTCAAGATAAAGTTATAAGGTTTATAAAAAAAACGTCAAGCTTATTCACTAACACCTAGCGTACACTATTTCGCGACTAGTTTTGTGAAACCATTTGGTCACACATTTTCAAGTAATGAAAAATGCTATTTTTACGACGAAAACACTATATTCGCCGATAGACCACCAAACGAGGATCGTGGAGAATTGTTTCAACATATTTACCTGAAAAGTAGTTTATAACTTAACGAGACGTCGAAAATATATTTTTCGACAATAAGCATTATTTTCAAATTTAACAAGTGGTATCGTTAACATACGTATTTGAATGTGTAGCATCATTTCATTGCTTACATTATATCCTATCATTCATATTAGGTTGCGGTTAGAGATCGTGCCTCATTTCAGTGTATCCACTTTTGTTATCATAGCTATTGCATCAGGTGAGTTCCATAGCCCCTACCTTTATACGTTTTGGATTACGTTTTGGGGGAGAATACATGCTCAATTATTTTCATTTACCTTCACAAGCACTTTAATCTTTTAAGGATTACCGTGAGTTTTCATAGCCCCTACTCTTGTAATACTCGTTTTATAACCGTTTTGGGGGAGAATACATGCTCGTTTTCATCTAAATGTATACTTGAGTTACTTGAACATGCCACTTGTTTAGTTAAACCATTATTTGCTCTGCTTATGAATTTGTTATTCATTCAAATGTATTGTATATTCACTTGTATCACACTTAATACTTTTTACCCATGGACCCAAGCACTTTAAACAATTATGCCTGCTTAACCGAATGAACCGGCACCAACACTTTGTACATACATGACAGAATGAATGGGTCACATAACCGAATGAACGGGTCGCATGACGAATGAACGGGTCGCATGACAAATGAACGGGTTACATGACAGAATGAACGGGTCACATGACAGAATGAACGGGTCACATAACCAAATGAATTGGTCACGTAACCGAATGTACTGATCGAACTAAATGTATTTTTAATCATGGTCCACATATTACTTTTGTTCACTCAAACCAGATCATATTTGGCAGTGGGTTGTAAACACACAGGTTGCAAGTCTTGTATGGGCGGGACTTGGGACTGGGTAGATTTACAATGCCTTTGCTGGGAAATCATTTTCAAATGCATTACATTTTACACTAAACTCTATGAACTCACCAACCTCGTGTTGACACTTTAGCATGTATTTTCAGGTATAAGCAATAGCACGCTACTGGAGGCTTTGGGCAGGGCATGTCATGGTCATAGAAGACTCTGATATTCATTTGGGGACCGTTTTAACTGTTTTAAGGGCCTATTTCCGCACTACTTTTGACAATGTAAATTTAACACTTTTGTTAATAAATTTTATCCTAAATGAAAGAGGTAAAAACTTTTCTTTGTACTCGTGTTGTGATACCAATTGAGTAGCACCCTAGCGACATGTATGCTTCCGCTGGACCCGATTTCTAGGGGTGTTACAGAATGCATTGGGCCTTGATAATCTACCAAACCTGTTGGCACTTTTGCACACCCAACAACAGCAGTTGGCACAATACTGGCTACAACAACAATTGGGCCAGGCCCACTCGCAACTTGCAAGTTCAGAGTCTGGTGTCTTGGGCTCCAGGCCCATTGTGCGACCTGGTTTTACTGTACAACCCACACAGCAGCTTCCTACTCAGTAATATGCATTTGTTAACACTGTTCATGGTTCGGGTCAACAGCCTACTTTATCCGGTCAAGAAACGGTTCTCCCTCAAGCCTTCAACACCATGACTCTTCAAGATCCTACCAATGCTAATTGGAATATGGATACCGGTGCGTCCTCTCATCTTAACTCCTCTAAGTACTATTTTTAATTCTTGCTTGTATCCATCTGTCTTTGTTGGTGACGTAATTCTATTCCTGTCACCAACACGGGACATAGCACTTTGCCTACTCCCCACCGACCCCTTCACTTAAATAATGTTCTTATTATGCCTAATATTGTAAAAAATTTAATCTTGGTTCGTCAATTTGTTTGTCATAATAAATGTACCGTTGAGTTTGATGAGTTTGGTTTTTCTGTGAAGGATTTCTGGACCCGTAAAATTCTTCTAAGACGTGACAGCACGGGTGATCTGTATCCCGTCACCAACCCGACAACCCCTCAAGCTTTTCTCATTAGTCAGCATATGTGGCACCAGCGTCGTGGTTACCTAGGAAGTGATGTGTTACGCTCCTTAGTTTCAAATAAATTCATTTCATGTAATAAGACTAAGTCTCCCGTGCTTTGTCATGCTTGTCGGCTTGGCAAGAACGCGCGACTTCCTTTTTCGCTTTCTGAGACAATTGTTAAGTCTCCTTTTGATATTATTCATTCGGATTTGTGGACCTCACCACTTTCTAGTATTATGAGTATTAAATATTATGTCTTGTTTTTAGATCCTTTTTCGCATTATTTATGGGTGTATCCTTTGCGTAACAAGTCTGAAGCATTGTCTAAATTTGTTGATTTTTGTGCTTTTGTTAAGAACCAATTTAATTGTGACATAAAATCTTTGCAATGTGATCATGGGGTGAGTTTGATAATAATGCCCTAAACCAATTATTTGCCTCTAATGGAATTACCATTCGTTTCTCGTGTCCAAAAACGTCCCAACAAAATGGCAATTCAGAACACATGATTCGTACCATTAACAACCTAATCCGCACCCTTTTATTCCAAGCACATTTACCACCAACTTTTTGGGTTGAAACACTTTATATGGCCGCCTATCTTTTAAATATCTTACCTTCCACCGCCATACACAACGAGATCCCTCACACTCGTTTATTTAAAACCATACCTAATTACACGGATCTCCATGTTTTTGGTTGTCTTTGCTATCCGCATATCCACACCAATCATAAACCTGAACCACGTGCCACACCCTCAATTTTCCTTGGGTATCCAACCAACCATCGTGGGTATCGATGTCTTGAGCTTAACACAAATAAGATTATACTCTCGCGTTATGTGACTTTTGATGAGACGGTATTTCCTTATGGGTCTATGACGGCTAATACCTCACCCTCATACACCTTGCTAGACACATCACCAAATTTAATTCAACAACGCCTACTCACTCAATCCCTTCCTCATCCCATGCCCACTATACCTGCTCCTCATGACCAAATACCTCACCCTCATACCCCAGCCCAATCACCAAATAATCACAGCCCAACATCAGGCTCAACACTAATATCTCTACCCCACGGCCCAACCCCCACTACTACGTCACCCAGCCCACAAGCTCCTTCGACCCAACAGCAACTCCACCAACCTACTACCACTATTCCGTCGACCCAACTCAATAATCCCGATCCCGTGTCGATTCACCCCATGGTCACTCGCTATCGTGTTGGTTCTAACCGCCCTACCCAAAGGTTTACATTAACTGACTCCACCATTTCACCACTTCCCCAGTCTTACACCCACGCGTTTAATGACTCTAATTGGCATAATGCTATGGTTGATGAATATAATGCTTTAATTAAAAATAATACTTGGATTCTTGTGCCTCGGCCATCAGATGCGAATATTGTTCGTTTTAGGTGGCTTTTTCGGCATAAACATAATGCATATGGTAGTCTTGGTCGTTAAAAGGCTCGTCTTGTGGCGAACGGCAGCACACAGCTTACAGGTATTGATGTTGATGAGACATTTAGCCCGATGGTGAAACCGGAAATGATTCGTACAGATCTCAGTCTTGCTATTTCTCGACGCTGGCCTATTCATCAGCTTGACGTCAAGAATGCATTTTTACATGGATATTTATCTAAGACTGTTTATATGCATTAGCCTCCTGGTTTTCGGGATCCTCGTCATCCTGACCATGTTTGTCTTCTGCAGCGATCATTATATGGGCTTAAATAGGCTCCTCGAGCCTGGTTTCAGCAGTTTGCTGCCTATGCGACTCGTGTTGGCTTTCATCATAGTCGGTGTGATTCTTTGCTTTTCATCTATCGGCAGGGGACGGATACAACTTATTTATTGTTATATGTTGATGATATAGTTTTGACTGCATCTTTTTCTGTGCTTCTACAGCAGGATATTGATTTCCTTCATGCAGAGTTTTCTATGACAGATCTTGCTCCTCTTAATTATTTTCTGGGAATTAGTGTGACGCATAATACTTTGGGGATGTTTCTCTCTCAATCGAAGTATGCCACTGAGGTCCTTGAGCGTGGGAATATGCTCACTTGCAACCCATGTCGGACTCCAGTTGACACCGATACCAAATTTGCAGCTGATGGTGATCCTGTTTCGGATCCTACTTTGTATCGTAGCCTTGCAGGTGCTCTTCAGTATCTTACCTTCACTCGGCAGGATATATCTTATGCAGTTCATCAGGTTTGTCTTTTTATGCATGATACTCATTGCTCTCAAGCAGATACTTCGTTATGTTCGGGGTACATTAGACTATGGTTTACAACTTTATTCGGCTTCAACATCCTCTTTGATTGCTTATTCGGATGCTGACTGGGCTGGCTGTCTAACTACACGCCGGTCCACATCAGGGTATTGTGTTTTTCTTGGCAACAATCTCCTTTCTTGGTCCTCTAAGCGGCAGTTTACGCTTTCTTGCTCCAGTGCTGAAGCTGAGTATAGTGGTGTTGCCAATGCTGTTGTGGAAACGTGTTGGTTACGTAATCTATTACAAGAGCTTCATATACCACTGTCTGCAGGTACGATTGTTTACTGCGATAATGTGAGTGTTGTCTATCTCTCATCTAATCCCGTGCAGCATCAACGCACGAAGCATATTGAGATTGATATTCATTTCGTTCGTGATTTGGTTGCCACTAGTCATATACGTGTTCTTCATGTTCCATCTCGTTATCAGTATGCAGATATCTTCACCAAAGGCCTACCTACGGCATTGTTTGATGAGTTTCGATCCAGCTGGAGTGTTCGTTCCTCTCCCGCTCAAACTGCGGGGGGCTGTTAGTGGACATATTGTTAGGCCCAATTGTAATATTTATTATTGTGGTTTAGTATTGGTAATTAGGCCCATTCGTGTATTATTTATACACAACATTGTAATTCATTGTTCATTAATCAAATACGGTTTACACCGATAATCTTTAAACATGCCAAACGTTGTGAACTAGTAGGTAAAAAAAATGCATTTAGTTAAAACCGTTTATAAAATGCCGAAAAAAGTGGACTTTTTTTTAATCTGATTGATTTAAATGGATTTTCGAGTGAGAGATCAGATTAACAAAAACAAATGAGTTGCTAAAAATTGGTGCGGAAAAAAAAAAAAAAAAGAAAAAAAAAGATTATAGCTTTATGACGCTATGAAAGGGAAGAGGGAAAAAACCACAATGATGCAAAGTAAAAATAAACCCTAATTTTTTAACTACTCGGTAATACTTATAAATTGAGCTATCTAAAGGCCCATTATACTATTATGAAATGCTAGGGGGCTCGATCAACTTATAAGATTTATAAGCCCACTAATAATATTTGCATGTGTATAGCTATATACATTCTATATTCTGTATTAATTTTATTTGCATATGTAATTGTTTTATTTTTAAATATTGATCTATTTTGCAGTTCAACAAGACACAAAAGAAAGTGAAAACGTTATTTTTCTATAGCATCGTTTGACAATATAAATTTTATGCATCATCATACTTAATAAGTCACCTAAGATTTTTCGAGAAACTACATTTTAGATCTTACATAATTCCGTGAAACACATCATATTGCCTCATTTACCTACTTGATATTATGAGAAATAGTCAGCTACCACCATTGACGAAACTTGAACCATTAAGTTAAAGGGGTCGAAACGTTAAGATTAATTTTTAGAATGAACAAACTATTAAATAAAAACTTTGGCACTAATTTATTAAACATCATAACGAAAATGTTTGGAGTGGCCATGGCCCTTCCAAGGTCTTCAAGAAGGTCCGTCATTGGCTACCACCATAGGCATAGCTTTATGGGGGCTCAAGAGGGCTATGGGTGCCCCTAGGATTTTTTAGGTTACATTATATAGCCTTATACTAATGCATAATTTACATTAAAACCCTTAATTTTTTCAAATAAATCATGATCTGGCCCTCCCAAGTTTCATAAATTATACTTGAGCCCTCCTAATAGTATTGTTAAGCTCCGCCAATAGCTACCACCAACTCTTATATCCAAAACAGTATTGACATGCTTATTTGCCACAACATTGAACGGGTAGCTCAACTATTTTAATATTAATTATCCATTGCTTAATTTATTCTAACCGAAAATTCTTGGCATCCGTAAAGTTATTGCTACTGACGTGGCGGTTGTAACACCTAGTTTTGCAACCTCCTAGGCAGTGTACCTAATCGTTGTAGTTTAGTATGGGTAAGGCCAGGGGGTTGATCGTACCCTAGGGAAATAGTGAGGTAGGCTCGAAGTGTATAACGAATTGGTCTAAAAGTTGAGGGAAGAATATTTTGTCTTTTTTGGTTTATTAGAAAGCAAGTAAAATTCTGGGGTTTTGAGGGGCTATGTATTTTTAACTACTAATTAACCTAAATACTATTCTGCGGGAAAAATGTATTTACCTAAGATGCATTACTTGCACCTAGAATATTTATAGCTTGGCTCAGATACTGTATTGGGTAGCCACGCCAAAATCAAGACTGAAAAATAACCAAGGAACAAAAAGAAAACGGATGAAACACTGGGTACTGTAAACCATTACCGTTCAAAACACGTGTGATGATAACTGTTATGCTCAGACAACAAAGTCACTGCAAAACACGGTTACAGTTTATGGCACCCGGTTTTTAGAACTCAAATCGACCTAGCAATCCCCAACAATATATAAAACTAAATGGGAAACTGGAAATGTATGACCCAAAGGGGACCAAGCTATGCATGCCACATGAACCAAGCTGCTCTGAACAATTATTTAAGGTTTACCTGAACAAAGAAGGTCCTTACTTTCTTCCATAACGACATCACTCTCAAAACCGAAAAACTTGTCATTATAGAATAGTAAAGGATCCTCTTTGTACGGGCAAAACCGGAATAATTGCTCGGGGTATCCAGGTGCAAGCGGCCTGCAGAGCATGATCTCCATCGAGTCATACATTACCACTTCATCCATTTTTTCTCCAAATTGCCTCCAAAATTGAACACGTCACCACCACGCCAAAATCATACATCGCTTGTCGAGGAATTTTTAAGGATGGACACTTGGCTGCTAGACCAACTTGATAAGAAAAATCCACCCTTAATCGATACATAGAACCTTTATATCGATTTCCTCCATCCTCCTCACCCAAACATACTTTGGCATTACCGTAAAAAATAAAAAAATAATAAAAAATAAAAAATAAAATAAAAAAAATCGTCAAAACCGTATTTTAAAGAAAAAAGTACATGAGATATGCGAAATGTTTGATTGCCATGGGTCGAACATGTGAAAAACTAGAAGGGGGGTTAAATAGTTTTATCGTTTTCAATTTCTTTTTCTTAGTTATCTTTGTGTATGAAATGACTTAATATATGCAAACAAAATAACAATATGTAAAGTGCAAGAAAGATAGAAACGATCAAACCATAACACGAGTGTTTATAGCGGTTCGGTCTACAAGGAATCTTTGTCCTTGCCCTACTCCACTCCCCGAGTATCCAACTCGAGAGTTTTCTTCACTAGTCAACAAGCTCCTTTATCCGGCGAAGAAAACCTTTACACGTCGCTTACACAATATTTCCGACACAAAGCTAGATGTCGAGTTCTTTTACAAGGGTACAACCACTCCCGTCACACTATGTATTTTGAGGACTAAAATACTAACCGATCACTATCAGAGGTTTATGTTGGTTTGGTACAAACAATGATGTATGAATAACTATAATTCACACTATGAGGAACTAACAAGTCTTGCAACGCTTGTTGAAGCTTGTAACCCTTTAAATGATGTTATGATATTCTTGCTACAAAAGAAGCTCACTAAAATGAAATATGAATGAGTTATATATAAGGAATGATGAATGAAAGAATGTATGTTGTTTTATGTATGTAAGTGATGAATAAACAACATGGTGTGGCTTGCTATTTATAGGCACCAAGGCCAGCAAACCACGGATCAGACGGAACCAAAACAAGGGTTCCGTCCGTGTATCCTTTTGGTTCCGCGGGGACCTGACAGAAAATCTTCACAATCTTTTATCAAATCTAACCAAAATATACACCACATCTTTCAAAGATTCTAGAGTGATAATTTAAACAAAATATTCACCATATCTTCCAAGGATCCTATGCAATCTTAGATTATAGTAGGATGATCCATGGAATGATGTAAAAATACAATTTCATTTTAGATTAACATGTTTATGAAAATATACTTGTAAAATGTATATACTAGCTAGCTAAGTAATGTTTAGTTTGTATTTAAGAAAGACTTGTGATAATATATGTAAAAGACTTAACTATATTTATGTTTTGCTAAAATAAAGTTTATAATTGTCGTTAACAAAATATAGCAAAGATCGTAAAATATAAATAACGTTTTTTAGACGATATTTGTATTAACAATCTCCCCCTTTTTGTTGAGGACAAAACATAAAGTTTATTTTTAAGTAATGAGATAAATAAAGTACAAGTCTTTAAAAATATAGATTAAACTTATTTTATGCAACATTTAAATCTAATTAGATGATTAAAAATGTGAGTTTGAGTTTAATAGTTTTTTAAAAATGTGAGTTTGAGTTTAATATTTTCTCCCCCTTTTTGTTGAAACAAAAAGAAGAGAAGCGTAGCGGAATGTAGTGCAAGCCCGAGCTTGATTAGCTCCCCCTTGGTCAATACTCCCCCTAGTTGGGGTGCCAAGTACATGGATTTTGAATGCTACAAAACAAAGGTTAGTGATAAATAATCAAAACCAACCATTCATGCAATGTACAAAATAAATAACACAACCAACACACAAAAGTAATAAACATCATTCATTAGTAAAATTTTTATGACTAAAGTCATAAATGGAAACAATAATGATGATGATTGTTAAAGGAAATGCAAAAAATAAAAATAAAAATAACTTGAAAAATAAAAATCCTAGAGAAATAGAAAAATAAAATCCTAAAACAATAAAATAAAAGTCCTAATAACTTCTATTGTGGTGGAGGATGGGAGAGAGCGTTAAGACGCTCAAGGATGTGAGTGAGGATGAACCTCATCTCATATTGGAGTTCATGAACCATAATCTTGGTTCTTTCACTTATCTTTGTGGTTCTCTCACAATGAGAACAATCACGGCGGGGAAAGTTTGGAGGTAGACTAGGTTCATTTGTTGGTGGTGGTGCATTGGTGGATTGGTGGTTGAGATTTGGTGGTGGAGCATTGGTTGATTGGTGGTTGGTATTTGGTGGAGCTATGATTGAAGAGAGCAAGGTGTTTTGAAGTTGCAAAGCTTCATGAAGGTGGGAGTCCACCATGTTGGAGAAGGCATAGAGGTTATCAAGTTGATCATTGATCTCCTCTTGTGTTTGTGGGGGATCAATCCACATGGATTCCTCAATGACCCTAAGAGAAAAGGTTTGAGGTTGTTGAGGTTGAGATTGTGGTAGAGCATGATCTCCATATAGTGGCCCATGGATTTCCCTATAAATAGGGTGAAAAAGTAGAGGTTGAGGTTGGGATGGTTCACTATGAAAAGGCTCATTGGGCATAAAAAATGCCTGTGGTTGTTCATGAGCAATACGCTCGATTGATGCAAATGATGGAAGAGGTGGTGGATTTGATGTTCTTGGTGGCAAGTCTTCCAAGTCATCCAAAAATAGATGAGGAGAAGTTGGTGGTGTAGCAAAGAGTTCAATGGGTTCAAGTCTTGGAGATTTTGGTGGTGATGGTGATTTTGGTGGTTGTGATGGAGCCGGAGGTGGTGTGGTTGCTATTGGAGTTTTAGTTAGAGGTGGAGTAGTGATAATGATAGGTGATGTTGGTGTAGGTGTTGGAGTACTTAGAGTTAAGAAGTTTTCATCTTGGATGGGTGATGAGATGTTATGAGGTGAAGAGTCTGACAATGATGAGTTCAAGTTTACGAAGCAATATGGTTTGACACTAATTCTAGCGGTTCTTCTTGGTGGTCTAGTGGAAGGAGATGAGTTTGTGGATTTAGTCATATTGACCTTGCTTAAGAAATGCTAAGATTCACAAGAAGTTGTGGTGAAGGTGCGAAGAATGATCATCCTGGAGCACTTAATTTATAATGTTCAAGGTTTGTGAAAGAATGTGCATTGATTTGATGTTAATCCATTCAACATTGATCTTTCCTAATGATTTGGAGGTGTTAAGGAGCTTGTCTAATCACTAAAGTCAACCCAATGGAGGCGAGTGAGTGAAAGAGGAAATATATGCAATTAATGTCTTGCAATCATTACAAGATCTTTGAGGTCATAGACCCACGGATTGCAAGGAACCAAAGTTAGGGTTCATTCCTTTATAGAGAAAGGTTCCTTGAGGTATTTTTGAGAAATTTCAATTTTTGTTGGGAAATGCTTATTCTATTGGTCCATGTGAGATGACATGATCCTAATGTGAGTGAATATTAGTGAGAAGTATCCTAGTAACAAAAATGAGTGATCTAGAGGGCGGGATTGAACGAAAATTTAAAAAATATACCTGCAGGCTGGCGGAACCAATTGAATGGACTGGCGAAACCCTGTTTTTGGTTCTGCCTAATCCGTCAGTCAAAATTTGGCGGTACCAAATTTTTGGACGGACGGAACCAAATTTTTGGTTCCGTCCCATCCGTCAGGCCAAAATCCTTAACAGAGGGCATATTTGACCCCCCGAACCCCGTTCAAATCCTGTAATTTCTCCTAAAACATGTGTAATTAATTAGTTGTGATTAGAAAACAACAATAAAACATGTATTAATACATGTATGGGTATAGATCAAGCAGGGGCTAAAAATTTCACTAATAATGTGGAAAAAAATGAAAATTGATAACATCAAGATGTTATCTACCTGCAAGAAATGGTTAGTTCACATAATCGTCAAAAGTCAAGTTATCATCCTAGGAATAGAGAAATACACCATACATCATTATTTTTTAGACATTGTACTAAACACTCATAAAACCTCTCATTGGCTGTCCAATTTCTTGTTAATCTTGGTGAGGAACCTTCCAATGCACTTGAACATTCCTCTTGTTTGCTTGAACTCTTCTGATTGGTTCTCAAGTGCCGGAAGTTGTCGGAAGTAGTCAAGAGGAGGAAGCTTTGAGTTAGGAAGTCCATCCTCGGAGCTATTTGCTGACGATGATGAGAAAGTTAGAGGATGAGGACGTTTCCCTTGAGTCTTTGCTACTCTCTTATCACTTATTGGAACCATGATGTGGTTGACAAGAGAGTAGTCAAGACAAAACCCTTTAGCATTTGGTGGGATAGGTGCAAAGGCTCTATAGAGACGGGTGGGAAGCATCCCGTAGGGAAGAGAAGTGGTTCCTAGCATGGGTATGTCAGCCATCCTTTTGGCAACATGGCAGGCTAAGTTGAAAGGTTAGCGGGTTGACAAACTATAAAGCATGTAACAAAGACAAGCATTGATATGATTACGGTTACCTATGGTACACTAGACATTTGCCCTAAGGACTTCTTCCCATTTCTTGAATTGAGGTTTGAGTTCATTGAGTTCCATGCCAAATGGGTCTCGGTTGATTTCATTACCCGAACGCGTTGTCCTAGTATCTGAAGTTCTTGGAAGGAAAAGATGGTCTCAGATTATTTCTTTGTCAACTAGAGGAGTGTCTTATAGAGGAATACGATCAACGATTGAGTCAAGGATTGAAAGGGAACGTTTATCCCAGTAAAGGCATATACCTTCACATGGAATTCCAAGGACTTCCGCAAATTGATGGAGAGGTATGTTGAAGTCATTTTGGTTTGCTTTGAATTGAATTGACATGAGTCCATTATCATTACTAGTGAGAATTACGCTAGCATAGAATTCGAGGACAAATCTAGGACAAATTTGTTCGTTAATGTCTAAGAGACCATCAAAGTGAATGGTTGCAAGTTCTTGACGAATGTTTGTGCCTTCTAGAAAGGATGGGTCAATGGTTCTTCCCTCATGAAAGTAACATTTTCTAGAGCTTTGAAGATTTTGACTTGTGCGGGAGTAAGGCCCTTAGTCTTATGGTGTTTGGGAATGTAGTTGAGAGTGTCTTTGTGGTCATAGTGAGTTGCGGGAGGCATGTTTGATCCTAGATACAAAAATTTTACACTTTAGTCGAAACTAATGAGAATTTTGATATAATGTTCTAGTGTGTGCCTACATGAGGACAATGTGGAGGTGCGGTTATCTCGACTCTTTTTAATGCATAAAAAGAAATTCTTTAGCAATTTTATAACAAAACGAGAGATAACCCAAACACTCATAATTCAATGTAGCTTCGATTGAATGTACCCGAAAATACATATTACTTATGTACTTCCTTTAGCATTCAAGAGACATTATGCAAGTGATGTTTTAAACATAACGTTTTTATTTGTATGAACAATGTGAAAAATTATTTGTCCTAATTGTGAGAAGCCTTTTTTAAAAATAAAAAAAATTGACATGGGGTTTTTAGTGAATCGTGATAATGTCTTACAAGATGCAATTCCTAACTAAGGGAAACATGATTAGTTATGTAATTTACAAATGTACTTCATGATCTACCTAAGAAAATGCATAATCTCCAATTTTGGTTTTGTGCATAAATTAGAAACCCTAGACTCAGAATTGAGAAAAGAAAAGTAGTAAGGAAGCTTACAATGTTGATTTGAGCTGAGATTAGTTTAAGGAGATGCCTTAATTTTGAGAGTGATATGTTATGGAATGAGTTTGAGTCGTTGTGTGTTTTTGTTTTATGAAAAGGAGTGTTTGTTTAAGTTATTTAAATTCTGACCCAAGAACCCACGGATGGGGCGGAACCAAATATTTGGTTCCGTTCGTTATGTCGAAGGATTCCTTGGGACCAGAACATAACTTGGTCAGTTTTTGTCGTTTTGTTCAAACGAAGGTTTAAGCTAAGATTAAAACTACACATTAGGTTCCATTAGTCCTAGTCCAAGTCTAAGGAGACTGAATGGCTCTCGTTTAATAGGTTTAGTTAGAATATCGGCAATGTTATCTTCTGAGGATACCTTCTCGATTGAGATTGTTAGTGCAAATATTACGATATTTAATCTATACAGTCTCGTTTATTTTGATTGATGACAAACCATGTAACTTGTAATACATAACGTAAAATGTACAAGTTACTCGTAATCATATATTGTATCAACATACATTCAACATCTCTCGACGCCTTAAGTCCTTGTATGCTACAACACAGGTTCGTACATGTTTGTTATGTTGCGTTATGATTAAAACCCAAATTAACCATCAAACATGTTTAGTTAAATAGTTTACATAAAGCCAAAACCATTTTTATAAAACACTTATAAGTAACTTTTGTTACTTACACTTTTATAAAAATACATAGTTAAATAAAACATGTAAATGGCTTGGACTATCCATAACCTAAAACCCATGACCCATAATCCATAACCCATAACCCATGACCCATGTGCATTAAATGCATCATACATTAAATGTGAATTCTTGGACTATCCATAACCCAAAACCCATGACCCATGACCCATGTGCATTAATGTGCATTACATAATGCATGACATCACAATGGGTAAAACCCATGACTCATGACCCAAAGTCCATAACCCATGACCCAAGATGTGACAAATGGTAATTTTCACGTTATTAATTAATATTAAATGAGTAATTATTATTTTTAAGCTGAGCATTTCTATGCGCATTTGCATGTTTCCGAATATTTTTGAGCATTTTTGGGAGCTGTCCCGCACACTGTAGCTTACAGTCATTGCAGAAAAAATATATTTTTGTCAGTAAGCATAAATTATCCTATTTCTGATAGTTACTGACAAGTCTCGTAAATTAACAGGGAGATTTCTCACATTTTTCTGAAAAACAACCGCACGCGCGTACCGACAGCACAGTACACATGGTAACAGTCAAATAAATATATTTTTGAGTCAGTAATAATATTTTATTACATTTCTGACAAAAACGTGGATAAAAACTTTATTTTACGTATACGTGTCCAAAAAGGTCAAACTGGGACTTTACGGTCACATTTAAGCTCAAACCGACACACGATACACCAACGAGGAGTAAAAATAAATTACCCCCTCCCCTAATATACCCATATCCAGCCTAGGTGAATACTTCACCACTACACTCCAAATTACATGCACTAACTCACTAAAAATCTTATAAATATTACTATGTTACCTTAAATGACACCAAAACAAAACACACTTATCCTTTAAGCTATCACCAAACTTCCTAGATCATCCTCACTATCAATATACATGGCTCACTCAAAAATCCCAAGATCCATCATTTTTCTTTGAAGTTCAAGTAATTTAGAGTGTTAGGATTATAAATATTCATGTGAAGACTCGGTCACCCCGAGTATTGATGCGTGTCGTGTGTCGTTGCGGTTTAGCAGTTTTAATGCCTACTCAAGTTTTAAATTTATATTTAGCCGACTTATCAATAACACACACACTTAACGAGCAGTGTACCCGGTCAGTATGAATATAATGGTAAGTAGAGTGTCGATCACTAAGAGTGGAACGTATTATCTAGTTATTCTAATCAGTATTTTAATATATTAAGTTAGCTATACAACCTAATCTAACGCAAGGGGTTTCAGCCTGAGAGACTGGCACGATTTGGTTGCAATTAAATAATAAACTAAACCAATAGGCACGAATCAGCAAGTAGCACACACGTACACAGATAAATACTCGAGACAATAAGAGGGCTGTCCTGATGATAAGTAGTTTGTCACTTGTTTTATTGCTAGTGTTATATGAAGTGTATAGTTCGATGCAACGCACCGAGATTAAGTCCTTTCTCGTTGGTTCTAATCTTATCGGCGAGTAAACCCTTAATGATTACTTATGACTATCCCGTTTATCTTTCTCCTACTTTTCTACAGACCATAGAATGCATAGGCGATCTAATAAACAGGCGAGGGCAGAGGCATGGCGACCCGATCAACGCTCAGCTAGACACAGAGGTTATCAATGCACTAATAAAAGTCACCAATGACATCAACATATAAACTTTAATTAATGAGAAAGCAGTTTAAGGGAGTGCAATCTTTCCGTTGTCACATTACACAAGCCACAAATCTTGATGAATTAAAGTTTACTAACACAATAAAACAAAACTACTTAATGAATTAAACACATGCAGCACCTTCTTACAGCTCTTGTATCTTTGATTTGGGTGTGTCTTGTGCTGCTGCCTTGACTGAATTCGTCCTAGGTTTCTGGTCTTCGTCTTCGTCTATAATATATGTCTCCCAAAGCTCCGAAATTCGTCTGGTCTTGGGGTATTTATAGTTTCTGTCTGAGGGTAAGATGCGACGCATCTAGTAAGTAGATGCGGCGCATTTACTTAACTTCGCGTGGGGTCCAAGATTATAATATTCAGGAATATTCGTACACCGCCAGAAGATGCGGCGTAACTCAATAATAGGATGCGGCGCATGTCCTCTTGTATCTTGGATCGTATCTGGTGATATATTGATAGTGATGCGGCGCATGTCATAAGTGAGATGCGGCGCATCTGGAGCAGAATACTCTTGATCTTGTACATTTCAGTAGACTCTTAACTTCTTGCATGTTTCGCTCCATAATTAGTCCAAAATCGCCAAGTTTCACCAAATGCTTGTTTTTACCTGAGAATTACAAAAGTAAACGATTAAGTATCAATCCTCATACATAATATAATAAAACAAGTCAAATTATTAGGATAAATGATAGTAATAATATGTACTTATTTGAGTTCATCAAATATCCCCCCACTTGAGCTTTACTTGTCCCCAAGTAAACCTTAGAATTAATCTTATGAAAATGTATCCTAAAAGATATTAGGATTTATTTTTATATTTAAGCATGTATTCGTTTTTGTCATAATCACACAACTAAACACTTAACGAATTAGAAGTAGAATAAAATATTTCGATAAAAGCAAATCTAATCGTTTAACTGTCCAGTCGCGACGAATATTCTATCATAAGCTTGGCAAGTATACACATCTCCTCCACTAAAGCCAAGGAATAACAAGTCTAAAGCGGTAAAAAGGGTTTTGAGGTTTAAGGGTTAATTATTCTTAATCACTATCGATCTCAAATTCCAGAAAAGGCGACAAAATCACAAATACATGATCGAATCCACGAACACGATACTTGCAATTGCTCAAATCCTTAACTCGAATAGGCTAAAGATAGGTCCAAACTTCACCAATAATAATATGTCAAAAAGGGCGACAAAATCATAAATACATAGCCGAATCCACGACTACGATACTTAAGATTGCTCAAATCCCTAATCTCAATAAATCAAAGGTTTGGTTGGATAAAGAATAATACAGGGTATGGATAATATTTGGGATATAAATTGGTGTAAAATAAAAAATAAACAAAACAAATAAATTAAAATCCTAAGTGTGGTTAATCACTATCCCAACCATCCCATGAATAAGACTCTTATCATTGAATAACTCACGTTTTAACACTTGAAACACACGCTTTAGGTAGACACGAATTATACTCAACAAGATCTTAATCAAAGAATAAACCTTAGTTGACGTTCCCATAACTGCCAACTCCCATTCAATCCATAGATATAATATACAACAATTAGTGGTGATATCGACCACTTACATAACTTTACATCGTTGGTTTAAATCAAACATCCAACTTTTCTTCTTTTTTCTTTTTTCTTTTTCTTTTTTTTTTTTTTTTTTTTTTTTTTTTTTTTTTTTTTTTTTTTTTAACTAAGAAACATAAACATAGATGTGTAAAATTTCACCACATCACCAAAACTATAATTCTGGATAATTTTTCCATACTTTTCATGACTTCAGAAATAACGGTAATAGTGAAAGTAGTAAACACACGAAAAATAAACTCAAAGATATACAATATTTACTTTCACTCCAATTGCATTGTGCAATTTCCCGACCTAACCATAGATAATGAATTACGCACGCGAACACAGGTAATGTAAGGAAACACACTTTGCCTAAAGCAATTAACCAACCACGGATTTTAATCTACAGGGTAGGCTAAGGTGTAAGGTGTAACGAAACATTTTAACAAAGGTGTAAGAAACGAAAGGAATGGCTCTGAGTGTTTTTCTAGGGGTATCTTACTCTAAAAATGAGAGTAACAAAAGGGTTTATACGGGGGTTAACTAACCAGTGTAGTTAGTTAATATCACATAACATATAAGGCTATTTGGGTGTAATCCTAGAAATTTACCAATTTAGACAAGTCATTCCAATTATATAAAATAATACTTATTATGGTGGTCTCGAATAGTATACAAGCCAAGTTCTAAAGTTTACAAGTCACCGGCACACTCATAGATTTGTGAATTTTGAAAAATCACAATTTTTGAAAATAACGTCATGTGTGCAGCTATGCAACTTAGACTTTAAACAAAAACATGCTAAAAATTTTTAAATTTTTGATATATTAAGCACATTTTAAGCATATTTTGAAAAGTTTTAGGACAAGTAAATGTTAAGTGTTCTAATTCTCCAATCCCCCCACTTAAGTTAAACAACGTCCTCGTTGTTTGTATAAAAGGTTAAAAACTGGAAAATAAAAGAATTAGAACAGAAAAACTCCCCTGAGATTTGCTCGGTATGATCCTCCATTAGTATTAGAGCAAAAATCATCTTTCTTGTGGATTAGAACGTTTAAGCTTCATATTCGATGTATCCACAGGAAATGCAGGAATCTATAATACCACCAAGGCTTTAAAACACACCTAAGATAAGAAAGGTTCAAACTTGCATAACACATTAGTAGTTAGGTAAAAATAAAACATAAAAATTAAAAATGAAAATCATCAGGTCAGTCGATGCGCCGTATCTTATTGAAGAAGATACGCCGTATCGAGCCTGGAATAAATACGGATCAGATTAAAAGATGCGCCGCATCCTTAACCAGGGATGCGCCGCATTGAAATAAACTGATAAAAAGTTTTAAATTCGAAAAGTAAAAATGCAGAAAAGTAAAGATATGACCATTGCAGGAGATGCGTCGCATCTCAGGATTGAGATGCGCCGTATCCTCTGCGGCCTGACTGACTCGACACATAAACAGAAAATTAAAAGATAAATCCGGGTTGTCTCCCGGTAAGCACTTGTCTTTATTCCAGAGTCTTCAAGTTAGACTCACGTTCAGCTCTTTAGTATCGATCATTGAAGGAGTCGGAAACATCGCGCTCCCTCATTGCCAATTCGGTAATATTGAACACTCCTTGCTCGTCCTTGATTTCCACGCCGTTCTTCTTCAGTATCTGTATAAACAAAGTTCTGTCCCTTTCGGGCAGAGATGACAAAATGATAGACGGGAAATTCTTATTATCATATAGGCATAAATAAGCAAGGTGGAGTGGTAGTTCAATAAACATATCATTATTCAAATACGTTTTCTCAACTATTCTTCTATGTTTGTTAATTACTACGCAATCATACCACTTATCATCGGAATCATTAACAATATCGCGTCTAAGTTCGGTAGGTACATTTAGGTCAATAAATTCCTCAAAGTTCTCATGATTAGGATTAGTTGAGTTGTTTTGAATCAATGTTTCCCCCATAAGCCTAGCTTCAAGATCGAGGTCCATACGCTCTCTTAATCCAAGCATGTAGACACCTCTAATTATGCTTTTAACAGGATCTTGGCACTTATAGACTAGTTTATTATTCCCTACCCTTAATGAGATTTTTCTTTTAAAAACATCAATCTTAGCATGGGCAGTAGACAAGAAAGGTCGACCAAGGATTAAAGGAACCTTAACATCCTCGGGCATATCTAATATAACAAAGTCTACAGGGAAAATAAACTTCTCAATCTTAACTAGCACATTATTAGCAATCCCTTCAGGTCGTTTTACCGTTTTATCAGTCAATTCAATAAGTAACTTAGTTGGTGCTAATTTTCCTAGTCCTAGGGTAGTGAATGTCTTAAGAGGCATAACACTAACACTAGCTCCTAAGTCAGCTAACACATTATTGAAAGATATATCATTAATTAAACAAGGTAGAGTAAAACTTCCTGGGTCTTTTTCTTTATGAGGCAAGGCATTTAAATCAGTTGCAGAGCTCCCTTCTTTCATTGTAGCCTTGATCTCCTCTTCAATCTTTGTCTTTTCTTTTATTAGTCTTCTTAAACTGATTGAAGAATTAAAGAAAAATTCGGGTCTTGCACCATCATTACCATTCATCGATCTTCTAGGTATGTTAGGAGTGACTTCTTCAGTGGTGCTTATGGCCTTGACATGATCCCTTGGGTTGGTTTCGGTTGAGCTCGGTAAACTTCCGTATCCCCTTTCTTGAAGAACTTTGCTCATTTGACCAATTTGTTGTTCCAATGCTTTGATCGAAGCTCCTTGATTTCTTGTAGTAGTGTCCGTTGAAGCTCGGATTTCTTTGATCATAGCAGTATTCTCTTCATGTCTTTTAGCAGCATCGGCCATAATTTGCTTTAGAGTGTCATCTAAAGTCTGCCTCCTTTCTTGATAAGCAGGATTGAAGTTGTTCTTTTGATAGAATCCCGGGGTAGCTTCCCTAAATCTTCCTGAAGGTCGGAATGGTTGTCCAAATTGGGTGTAATATGCTTCTTCAAACGTCTCACTTTCATTCTTATTCGGGTAATCTTTAGTGTAGTGAGGTCCTTCGCACTTTTCACATCCAACTTGGGCAGCATACACTCTTTCATCACGCTTCTTCATCTCTCTACTAATTTTATCTAATTGAGCTTGAATAGCAGCAATCCCGTCAAAATTAGTGCTGCTCTTAGATCTAGTAGAGGTCCCATCGTGCCATTTTTGAGAATGATCAGCAGCATCTTGGATTGCTTTCCTGGCATTGGTTGCACTCATTTGAGGCACAGCTCCCTTAGCATCCAAGATTTGTCTAGTAGGCACGTCCAATCCTTGATAAAACAATATTATCTCCTGCATAGGGGTTAGATAGTGTTGAGGACATTTTATCAGTAAATCTTTAAATCGTTCCCAAGCTTGATAAAGAGTTTCATCAGGCTCTTGCTTGAAACTGTTGATAGCCTCCATCTTTTTAGCAGTCCTAGCAGGTGGACAATATCTCTTCAGGAATTTGCTCTTCAAACCTTCCCATGTAGTGATTGAACTAGCAGGTTCATTCCTTAGCCACTTGTTAGCAGCTCCTTTTAGTGAGATTGGAAAGATTCTTAGCATGAGTTGATCGTCAATGACTCCTTCCGAAGTAAACAAATCCGCAATCTCGAGGACCTTTTCAACATTTTCATTAGCATCCTCATGTTCCGATCCACTGAAAGCATTTTCCCTAAGTTCCTTGAGAAACTGACCCTTCAATTCAAACTTTGACTTATCATCAAACTTTGGTCTAGCAACTCCTGAAGTGTGATCAGCACGGGTTTTGTTCATGTATTCCTCCATAGTTGTGTTTTCGCCCATTGTTTCTGTTTCTTCTTCCTCTTTCTCTTCAGAAAAATAGTCAAGGTCGAATGAACTTGAAGTATCAAAGCTTTTTGTGTTGAAAAGCCTTTTAAGCGAATGAAAGACTCGTTCAGGATCTTCGAAAGGTTGAATCAAGTTCTTTGTAGAACTCCTGGTCATGCACTTCCTGAAATAAACACAAAAATATCAGTAGGGTGTGCTCAAGAAAGTAGTATATCAGAAAATTAACAACGAAAAAGGAATACGAAAAATTAAAGTTTCTGATATCTGCAGACGATGCGCCGCATCCAAAAAATTGGATACGCCGTATCTTATAATCGTTAAAATTAAATCAGACTTTATTCAGAAAATAGATACGCCGCTTAGAAATTTGAATGCGCCGTATCAATTTTTATAATCAAAAATCGATATTTATAAAAATTAAATGCGTCGTATTAACAAAAGTTAATGCGCCGTATCTTCGTTACGTTTCAAAATATAAGATTTTTGATTCAGAAGATGCGCCGTATCGACAGAGATCGATGCGCCGTATCTGTTTAATAATTCGAAAACTGTTTTTAATTAAAATAATAGATACGCCGTATCTGCTAAAGCAGATGCGTCGTATGGCGTTATCGTTTAGAAATTTTTTTTTATCAAAAACAAATACGCCGTATCTTGGGGAAAAGATGCGTCGTATTGCTTTATCGCTTAGAAAAAAAATTTTTGTTAAAAACAGATACGCCGTATCTTGGGGAAGAGATGCGTCGTATCGAATTAATTAAACGCGTTGTATTTTATAAAATTAAACGCAATACGCCGTATCTGAGAAATCAGATGCGCCGTATCGTTTGATTTAGCTCAGTACAACGATAGCAGAACACAAAAAAATACGAAAAATTAAAACAAATAAAAACACACGAAAATAAAAACAAAATAAAAGCAAACAAATAACACACAAAAACAGAAAATATGCAAAATAGTACAATGAATGCAAATTAATCTAATACACAACAAAATTAGCGGTTAGATCAAAATATTAAAACCTAATTAAAATACTAATCAAATTAACAGATAATAACAATTCACTCCCCGGCAGCGGCGCCAAAAACTTGATGTGTGTCGTGTGTCGTTGCGGTTTAGCAGTTTTAATGCCTACTCAAGTTTTAAATTTATATTTAGCCGACTTATCAATAACACACACACTTAACGAGCAGTGTACCCGGTCAGTATGAATATAATGGTAAGTAGAGTGTCGATCACTAAGAGTGGAACGTATTATCTAGTTATTCTAATCAGTATTTTAATATATTAAGTTAGCTATACAACCTAATCTAACGCAAGGGGTTTCAGCCTGAGAGACTGGCACGATTTGGTTGCAATTAAATAATAAACTAAACCAATAGGCACGAATCAGCAAGTAGCACACACGTACACAGATAAATACTCGAGACAATAAGAGGGCTGTCCTGATGATAAGTAGTTTGTCACTTGTTTTATTGCTAGTGTTATATGAAGTGTATAGTTCGATGCAACGCACCGAGATTAAGTCCTTTCTCGTTGGTTCTAATCTTATCGGCGAGTAAACCCTTAATGATTACTTATGACTATCCCGTTTATCTTTCTCCTACTTTTCTACAGACCATAGAATGCATAGGCGATCTAATAAACAGGCGAGGGCAGAGGCATGGCGACCCGATCAACGCTCAGCTAGACACAGAGGTTATCAATGCACTAATAAAAGTCACCAATGACATCAACATATAAACTTTAATTAATGAGAAAGCAGTTTTAAGGGAGTGCAATCTTTCCGTTGTCACATTACACAGGCCACAAATCTTGATGAATTAAAGTTTACTAACACAATAAAACAAAACTACTTAATGAATTAAACACATGCAGCACCTTCTTACAGCTCTTGTATCTTTGATTTGGGTGTGTCTTGTGCTGCTGCCTTGACTGAATTCATCCTAGGTTTCTGGTCTTCGGTCTTCGTATATAATATATGTCTCCCAAAGCTCCGAAATTCGTCTGGTCTTGGGGTATTTATAGTTTCTGTCTGAGGGTAAGATGCGGCGCATCTAGTAAGTAGATGCGGCGCATTTACTTAACTTCGCGTGGGGTCCAAGATTATAATATTCAGGAATATTCGTACACCACCAGAAGATGCGGCGTAACTCAATAATAGGATGCGGCGCATGTCCTCTTGTATCTTGGATCGTATCTGGTGATATATTGATAGTGATGCGGCGCATGTCATAAGTGAGATGCGGCGCATCTGGAGCAGAATACTCTTGATCTTGTACATTTCAGTAGACTCTTAACTTCTTGCATGTTTCGCTCCATAATTAGTCCAAAATCGCCAAGTTTCACCAAATGCTTGTTTTTACCTGAGAATTACAAAAGTAAACGATTAAGTATCAATCCTCATACATAATATAATAAAACAAGTCAAATTATTAGGATAAATGATAGTAATAATATGTACTTATTTGAGTTCATCAAGTATCTGTTAGCATTAACTAGCTCGTAGGATTATTAGTATTATTAGTAATAGTTTTGTTATTATAGTATTCGTGGAGTGGGTCGGGTCTTTACCCTCTGTCAGCTCACTCTACAGCCCTCACAGGGCACCATATGTACTCCTATATAAAGCCCTTCCCACACAAGGGAAGGGTTGGACCTTTCATTCTAAACTAACACCTTCTACTTTCTCTCTCTACAAAGGCTCCCAACTTTCTATTTCTCTCTCTAGAAATCTTACACTATTCGATCCATATCTTAATCCATACATGTGTTATATGTTTGTGAACATCTTACAATTGGTATCAAGGGCCATGGTTAGGTTCATTTGAGTGTATATGTTCACGGATTTCTTAGGTTTTATGGTTTCTTTTTGGTTCGAATAGAAAAGGTTGAAAAATCTCTCATTTGTGCTTTGTTTGTGGTTGGATCTGTTAAAAGCTTGTACTTTCTTGTTTAAGATTGGTATATAAGCTTTGTTTAGTAGTTGGATTGCTTGTTTCAATCGTATATTGAAAGGTTGAGTGAATTCGAGTGGGTGTTCTTGGTTGCGATTTGGCTCTCGTCAAAGAGTTCTTGGTTACGATTTGAACATTGTTTGGAAAGAAACAGTTGCGATTTGGTGTACCTCGGGTTTGCGATTTGACTTATTACTTAAAAGGGAAAAAGAAGACAAACCGCAAGAAAGGGACTGTTTTGGCTTTTTGTGTGTTGCGATTTGACCAGATAGCGACTGTTCTGTCCGGTAGTGCCTGCGATTTGGTAGTTGCGATTTGGGTATTCTGGTTGCGATTTGATAGCTGTGATTTGGGTATTCTGGTTGCGATTTGAGTATATTCGGTTGCGATTTGTATCTGCTATTTGAGGCTGTGACTTGCGATTTGAGTCTTTGCGATTTGAATTACAGTTGACTAATTGCGATTTGACTGATTGCGGTTTGACCAGTTGCGATTTGACGTTGCGAGTTGACACTTGCGATTTGACTTATTGCGAATTGGTTGATTGCGATTTGACTTGTTGTGATTTGAAAAACTGTGACTTGACTTGTTGCGATTTGATCAAATTGAGATTTGACTTCTTTGAATTGAATCTTGAAGATCAGTATTGCAATTCACTCTTGGTTAATTCTTGTTGATTGCACGGTTTCTTTTGTTGACTTTAGAAAATCCCGCGAAAGATTCGATTTCTCGGTTTAAATCACAAAAGTTGTAAAATCCCGTCTATATCATGGCAAGCACTGCTTCTGATGACATCCAAGCTGCCGAGTCCGATACCCGCCCTCCTATGCTTGATAGGACGGATTATGAGTCATGGGCACAAAGAATTCGACTCTAATGCTTAGGAAAAGAAAATGGATTTAACATTCTTAAATCCATTGATGAAGGACCATTTGGGCACCACTCGAGATGCTGTGGCTACTGCTGAGGATTGAACGGTCACTCTTGGGATTGATAGGCCACGTCAATACAATGATCTGAATGAGGAAGAAAAGAAGCGGTATGATGCTGGCATCCGAGCTTCCAAGGCCTGCCCAAAGATGTTTACAAACTCATCAACTTCAACACTGAAGCCAAAGCTGTTTGGGACAATGTCAAGATGCTTCTGGCTGGATCAGAATTAACAAAAGAAGATCGTGAGTCACAACTATATAATGAGTTTGAGCATTTCAAGATGAACCCTGGTGAAAACATCACTGATTACTATGTGAGGTTTCACAAGCTGGTAAACGACATGAGAATCATCAGAATGACTATGCCAAACATCCAACTCAATTCCAAGTTCGTGCACAACATGTCACCTGAATGGGACATATTTGTCACTGCAGTCAAGCTCAACAAAGGTTTGAGGCAGACCAATTATGAACAGCTATATGCTTATCTTCAACAACATGAAAAGCATGCTGTTTATGATCGTCTACTCAGGGAGAAACTCAATCCAACAACAACCAATGATCTACTCGCATTGATTTCAAATGTTCAACCGTACAATCAACCACAACTTGATCAAGTTTATCATCATCCCGCCTCATCACAGAATCAGACATTATTTGCTCAATCATCGATGCACCCACAACCTATTATGAACCCTCAGCTGGATTCAGGGTATTCTCTCACTGATCAGAGGATTGATGATCTTTCCAATAAAGTCTCCTTGCTTGTTCAACAGTTCCGAGCAACACTTCCTCAAACCAACAATCAACTTCGAACTTCCTCAAACCCACGCAACCAAGCAACTGTGGAAGATGAAAGAATTATTGTTCAGAATGTTCAAGGAAGACAAAATGTGAATCCAAGGAATGTTGGTAGGGGGAATATTCAAAACAGAGGTGGAAATGTCAACCAAGGACAAGGAAGGCAAGCAAAGTGTTACAATTGTGGTAGGTTGGGACACATTACTAGGAATTGCAATCAGCCCAAGCATCCTCAGAACTCTGATTACTTCAAGGACAAGATGTTGCTGATGCAAGCTCAGGAGAAGGGAGCAGTTCTGGATGAGGAAGAGCTTTTGTTCCTTGCTGGTGATGGGGGAAACACATTTGATGCAGATGTAGATGACTAACCGCTCCAAGATATGGCCCTCAACGACCCAAACATCTTCCAAGCTGAAGATTGTGATGCATTTGATTCGGATGTTGATGATGAACCCGCTGCTCAAACTATCTTCATGGCCAGCATATCTTCTGTTGTCTCATCACCTCAACAAGCTAGTCCTTCCAATGCATCTGTCATATCTGAGGTACTAAAGCTTTATGACACATATAACTTGGTTGATGAACAGAAGATTCCCAACGAAGTACAACAGACAGATGTTGTTGAATCAGATACTGTTGACATAGGAAATGGTAATATTATTCCATATGAACAATATGTGAATCACAACAATGTGTCTGTTGTACCAAGTGGTGCATCTTCTGTTATAAATAATGCTTGTGTTGTTGATAATGCTTGTGTGGTAGATAATGCCTGTGAGTTGCATGAGAACACTGTGTTTGTCCCCGATGACACCTTGACCACTAGGCTTAATATATATAAGGATCAGGTAGCCATATATGAACAACGTGCTAAATTTGAGCTAACAGAACGTGAGCAGAAAATGGATAGTCAAATGAGTACACTCATTACTGAACGTAATTTAAGGGAAGAAACATTGAAAAAAGAGTTGAAGTCTTTGCAAAAACAACTGGATCAGACTGTTAAACAAAAACAGGAGGTCCAAGAGCGTGTATATACACTAAAACAAGATTTCAAAGAAAAAGAAACAAAACTCTTAAATGATTTCTCCAGACTTAAAACGTTAAAGAATAAGCTTGAAAACAAGTTGTACACACAAGACCAAACCAGACAAACTGCTCAAATGATTCAAAAGCACAAAAAGTTGTGTGATAAGCACAGTGAAAATAATGTAGGTGAACCTAAATTAGCTCTCCTTAGGAATGCTAAAGTAGCTCAACCAGCATTATATGATGAAAATGAAATGCTTAAGCCTATTCATGCCCCCCTGATGTGTCATCATTTGAAGAGAGTAATGTGATAGAAGACAGAAACAGAGAGAGATTAGCTGAAAAAATGAAGGACCCCAAAATATATAGCCAAACGAGTCATAGTCAAACCCCATAATTACTATGAGCAAAATCGATTGACTATCTTTGCACCTCAAACTAAGTTAACGCCTGAACAATTATTTTGGTCTTTGGACATTGAAAAGAGAAAGGCTGATGCACTCAAGGACAAAACTCCACCCATTAGGAAAATTGCGGCTGCAACGGTGTATCCTCCCAATACACCTAGGCACTTAGTTCCCTTAACTCTTCCCACAGAATGCAATACTCTAATTAGCATTTATGTTCTGTGTCAACTATTTGCTGATTTTGATAAAACATGTAAGAAGAGAATAACACCAACGGGAATTACCGAAGGGGAAAGAGGTTTTGAACTAACCAAAGAATGCCACTTAACTGAGGTTATTCCATTTTTTAAGCTTCTTAAGGAACATTTTGAGGGTATGCAAAAAACCCTTAGAAATGAAGTAAATGAGATGAAAGCAGTATTTAAAGATATGGAAAACGAAGTGTCCCAATGTGCAATAGAACTTAAAAGTCATGAGATTGAGAGAAAAAACATTCTCATCACCAATGAGAATTTGATTGCTAAATGTGTTGCCTAGGATGTGTTTTATACTGCTACTGATGCTACACTAACTGCTTGTCAATTTCATGAACTGTCTATTGCACTGAATGCTTCCCAGAATCGTGTTGTTGAGCTTGAGGGGGAGAATTGGAAATTGCATGAAAAAATTAAAAATGATGACCATGATAACATGGTTAAACGTTTTTCAAAACTAGAAGTTGATCATCTTAATTTGAAATTAAAATATCAACACTTAGAAGAAAGATGTAAAATCTCAAATGCAAAGACATCTTCGGATGCTCCTGAATTTGATACATATTTTGAATTAAGCAAACGCGATGAAAAAATTCAAGCTCACACTAACACGATTCGAAAATTGAGGGCTCAAATTGCCCAATTAAAGTCAAATAAGAGTGATGCAATTGCCACCAATAAACCATTGTCTTTAGATTCTCATAATTTTCACTATCAAGACACCATCAATAAGTTACACTATGAAAATGAGTGTTTTCGAGCTGATAATTCAAAAGTCAAACAGCATTACAAAGAGTTTTATGACTCAATTAAAGTCACACGAAATAATCACAATGAAAAGATAACTTCTTTGTTAAATGAAATCGAGAATCTTAAGACTCAGGTGAAAGGGAAAATGCCAATTATCACTTGTGATAATGTTGTTCCAAAGGTTTCTGCTGGTTGTAAGTATGCTGTTGATGTTGTGACTATTCCATATCCCCTTAGGAACAACAGGTCTGCCCATCAAGTATATCTCAATTACCTTAAGGATAGCCTTGATACCCTTCGTGAGATCGCAGAAGAGGATAGGTTAGAAAAACCACTTGATAGTGCAGTTGTGGATGCCTACTTCCTCGCTAAACGATCTCAGGAACTTCTAGAATATGTCATTGGCACAGGCCCTAAGAGTGATAGCAAAAGAGATAGATTTGTTGCATCAACCTCTACGACTAAGAACAAGCATGTAACCTTTGATCTACCACTGAGAACATCTGAACCCAGCATATCAAAATCAGGAAAACAAATGACAGCAAAACAAACTAATGTTCCCATCATTACTTCTACAGGAGTAAACTGTGACACCAAAGCTAGCGGGTCAAAGCCTAGAGGCAATGCAAGGAAAGATAGGACTGCACCGGCTAAAAGTGGTCACGAGAAGAAAGTAGAAGTCCAATCCAGGAACAATAAGTTTGCAATGAATGGAATGAATCGTGTTGATTCTAGTATTAAAAGTACTGTAATTAATTCGAATTCTAATGCTGTCTGTAAAACATGTAACGAATGTTTAATTTTTGGTAATCATGATGATTGTGTTGTGTCATTTTTTATGTCTCTTGTACTATCCCAAGTTAAGAATGTTAGGAAAACTGAAATAAGTAAGCAAATTTGGAAAGCAACAGGACAAACGTTTGCTAATGTCGGGTATCAGTGGAGACCCACTGGAAGGAAATTCACTTTAGGAGATCAGTGCCCTTTAACTAGATTGAATAATCATAAAATAGTGAAGGTTAAGGAATGGAAGCCAACTGGTCGAATTTTGCCTTTAGTGACACAATGCCCTGCAACTAGGTTAACTGCTGCTTCTAGTGTAGTTTCCACTATAAATGCAGTAGCATCTGTGAATCATGTAGTTCCAGAATTTGTGTGTGCTAACCAAACGGACCCCAGCTGCACGTGGGGATCCACATTTTTCAGTTATCAATCGTTGTCTGTTTTCAAATGCAGGTCGTACAAATCGTCCTTTGGTATTTGGACTCAGGCTGCTCAAAACATATGACTGGGGATCGCTCACGGCTCAAGAATTTTGTGAAAAAGTTTATCGGGACAGTTAGATTCGGGAACAACCATTTTGGGGCAATTATGGGTTATGGAGATTATGTGTTTGGTGACAGTGTAATTTCCAGGGTATACTACGTGGAAGGGTTAGGGCATAACTTGTTTTCTGTTGGTCAATTTTGTGACTCTGATCTTGAAGTTGCATTCAGAAAACACACATGTTTCGTCAGAGAGTTGGATGGTATTGATCTTCTCAAAGGCAGTCGTGGCACCAACTTATATACCATCTCAATTGAAGAAATGATGAGGTCCTCTCCTATCTGCTTGCTTTCAAAGGCCTCAAAGACTAAATCTTGGCTTTGGCACCGTCGTTTAAACCACTTAAACTTCGGAACTATAAATGACCTCTCTCGCAAGGATCTTGTACGAGGCATGCCCAAATTAAAGTTTGAGAAAGATCATTTGTGTTCTGCATGTCAACTAGGAAAAAGAAAGAAGCATACTCACAAACCCAAAACTGTCAATTCCACCATGGAAGTTCGTCACACCCTTCACATGGATCTATGCGGACCAATGAGAGTAAAGAGTATCAATGGAAAGAAATATGTTCTTGTGGTGGTCGAAGACTACTCTCGGTTTACATGGGTAAAGGTCCTGAGAACCAAGGATGAAACTCCAGAAGTTATCATCAAACTAATCAAGCAGTTACAAGTAAGGCTGAACAAAACTGTCAGAATCATCCGGACGGACAATGGAACTGAGTTTGTTAATCAACAACTCAGTCAATATTATGAAAGTATTGGCATAACTCGTCAGAAAAGCGTTGCACGTACTCCTCAGCAGAACGGCGTCGTTGAAAGATGAAATCATACCCTAGTGGAAGCTGCAAGAACTATGCTAATATATTCTAAGGCTCCGATGTTTCTTTGGGCAGAAGCCATTGCTACTGCGTGTTACACCCAAAACCGTTCCTTGATACATACTCTTCACAACAAAACTCCTTACGAGCTGATACATGGCAAGAAACCAGATCTTTCCTTTCTTCGAGTGTTCGGGGCTCTGTGCTATCCGACAAATGACGGTCAAGATTTGGTAAGGCTAAAGGCCAAAGCAGACGTAGGTTTCTTCGTTGGGTATGCACCAGATCGCAAGGGATACATAATCTACAACAAAAGAACCTGACAAATCATGGAAACTATTCACGTGACATTCGATGAGCTGACTGAGCAAACAGCTCCTGGACAAACCAGTTCTGGACCCGCACCTAATCTATTGACACCTGGACCAATTAGTTCAGGTCTTGTACAGAATCCCACGCCTGCAGTTCATTATGTACCTCCCACCAGTGAAGAGTTGAAGAAGTTGTTTGATCCGATGTTTGACGAATACTTTGAGCCACCAACGGTTAATACTACAACGGAAGCTCCACCTGTACCTCCCGTTGCTGATGCTCAAATTCCACAAAACTCAGAAGGTCCATCTGTATCTGTCTCAATCAGTCAAGATGCACCATCTGCCAGTCAATCGCCCTCATCATCAAATATTCAATCTTTTTTGGTACAGCGAGGTTCTGCAGAAGACAATTCTTTTGAAGTGAATCCTTTTGCTCCTGTTGATGATGTTCCATTTGAAAATGTATTTGCTCCTGAGTCTTCCACTGATGCATCTTCTTCAGGAGATCACAACACAGCAACATCACTTCAAAACCCTCAACCACATGATCATCTCAGAAAATGGACCAATGATCATCCAATTGACAACATAATTGGTAATCCTTCTCGACCGGTATCCACTCGAAAGCAACTTGCCACCGATGCACTGTGGTGCTTCTTCAATTCCGTACTATCCAAAGTCGAGCCAAAAGACGTCAAAGAAGCCATGTCCAAAGATTGTTGGTTTACTGCTATGCAAGATGAAATTCATGAGTTTGATCGACTTGAAGTTTGGGAATTAGTGCCTCCTCCAGAGTGTGCAATGATTATTGCTCTAAAGTGGATCTTCAAAGTGAAACTCGATGAGCACGGTGATGTTTTAAAGAATAAGGCACGGCTTGTTGCAAAGGGGTATCGACAAGAAGAGGGCATAGACTTTGAGGAATCATTTGCTCCGGTTGCTAGAATCTTTCTAGCTAATGCTGCCAGTCAGAATATGATTGTCTACCAAATGGATGTAAAGACAACATTTCTAAACGGTGATCTGAAAGAGGAAGTCTATGTAAGTCAACCAGAAGGGTTTGTGGATCCTGATCATCCTACTCACGTCTACCGTTTGAAGAAGGCTCTATATGGGCTAAAGCAAGCACCCAGGGCGTGGTATGATACTTTATCGAAGTTTCTTCTGGCTAATGGTTTCTCCAAAGGTGTTGTTGATCCTACACTATTCACTAGGAAATCGGGCAAACATCTACTTCTTGTTCAGATCTACGTAGATGACATCATCTTCGCCTCTTCCGATCCTAAGGAATGTGATAGGTTTTCTAACGAGATGAGTTATAAGTTCCAAATGTCTATGATGGGACAAATGTCGTTCTTCTTGGGTTTACAAATATCTCAAAGTCCCAGAGGCATATTTATTAACCAATCCAAATACGCAAATGAAATATTGAAGAAATTCAGATTTGATTCAAGTGATGCTGTTGACACCCTTATGATTGATAGATCAAAGTTGGATGAAGATCTCTCTGGGATCCCGGTTGATCAAACAAAGTTTCAAAGCATGATTGGATCCCTAATGTATCTCACAGCTCGTAGGCCAGAGCTCTTGTTCGCAGTATGTATGTGTGCTTGGTATCAGTCCAAGCCCACCAAAAAGCATCTGGAAGCAGTAAAAAGGGTCTTCAGATATCTTCAAGGCACTGTTCACATGGGTCTCTGGTATCCTAAGGACACTGCAATGGAACTCACGGCTTATGCAGATGCGGACCATGTGGGGTGTCAAGATACTCGTCGAAGTACTTCGGGAGGTGCTCAGTTTCTTGGGGAAAATTTGGTTAGCTGGTCTTCTAAAAGGCAAATGAGTACTTCAATATCTTCTACAGAGGCTGAATACATTGCCATGTCCGCGTGCTGTGCTCTAATTCTTTGGATGAGATCACAACTATCAGACTATGGTTTTGCATACAACAAGATTCCTCTGTATTGTGATAACAAAAGTGCTATCTCTCTTTGCTGCAACAATTTCCAACATTCCCGATCAAAGCACATCGACATCAGGCATCACTTCATAAGGGAACAGGTTGAGAAAGGGATTGTTGAACTCTACTTCGTGAGGACGGAGTTTCAGTTGGCTGATATCTTCACTAAGGCACTTCCGAGAGAACGATTTCAATTTATTCTCCCGAGACTTGGCATGAAGAGTTTGACACCAGAAACACTCAAGGGTCTTCAAGAAGAAAACGAGGAGTAAAGGATTTGCTTCACATATCCTTGTATATATTTGTATATATCTTAAACCAAAAAGAAAATAGAAAAATATAAAACCTATAAAAACCATAAAAATCAGAAGAAAAAAAAGTACCAAAAATAGTTCTTCTAGGCATGTCTTCTGTTTATCGATAACATTTACGGTCCTAGAAATGTCATTCAATAATGACACGGGTCTTTAAATGAAGCTCGAGCAGAAGTTATATTAACTGGTTAAAACATGTCTCATCGGCTTGCAGTTACTTCAGACTGCAACCCGTGCTTTATTATGGGGAAAGCATGTCGCCAAAAATACAGCTGTTCCTCCAACTGGGTGAAGTTCACTTGGGCATGGATTACTTTATATCTATGTTTCTTCGATCTGATGTACGTTTTAGTGCATCATTTCTTGTATAAGAAGAGAAGTCTTCTTTACATCGCAAGTACTTTCCAATCTATGATTCTTCAGGAAAGTATTTGTATGAAAACTTGGTAGTACCATGATTTTTGAATATCAATCAAAATTGAATTTTTCATAAAAATCTATCACTCAATCAATGACTATAGCTATTCCAATAGAATACAGGTCATCGATTGAGGGGGAGAGTGATGATTTTCAAACCTCTATATCATCAAAACATGTTACTTTGTACCGAATAAGCAGTGAATTTTATGAAACTTGTTGCTATGTGTCAGTGTATGATTTTTGTTAAATTCAAAATCTTCCAAACTTATCATACCTGACACTAACATTCTCCCTCATTGATTGAGGGGGAGCATCGTCATGCTCCATGATCAGAATACATGTTAAACCTGACCACATTGTCTCCCCAATTTTCTAAACATATTTAAATCAATTGGGATCACAAATCTCAAATGGTTTGATATTTTTGATCGGGGGAGAGAATGTGATTTAAATATGAAAATCTGATAAAAATGTGATCTTTTGGACTCAAATGTAGTCTCTCCCATATGTGCTAAACTCTTTCGTATATCGATGCATATATTAAGGGGGAGCAAATGATTTGTGATGGCAATTGTGGAAGAACACCAAAGACCGACCACTTTATTTAATGTACTGGAGTTATAAGGATGGTAAGGTTAGGTATAAGTTCCCACGATTCTGCCAGAGCCGGAGGGATCTACCCAGGGACAATCCACTAGTTAGTGTAGAAGTCCTTAGGTATGATTAAAAAAGGAGACAAGTGAGTATAAGGGAAGAGTGCCAACTGAGATGGAGCTAGTACTGGAACAAACCCAACAAGGTGCTAGTGATGAAGTCTCGGTAAGCGCTGAAGGGGTTGAAGAATGAAAAAGAAATGTAAAGATAAAGGGTGAAAAGAAAGAAGCCCTCCTTACACTTTAGGCAGAAACCGGGTCAATACATATGATGTCAGAATCACTTAGTTGATTGCTGACATTGAAGAAAAGTATCATGGACCCAGTGATACGCTGCACAACCCTCCCTAGGCACTCAAGGTCCCTCTAAGGACTCTTGTTTTATTTGTCACGGAGATCAATACATTTCTATCGTCTATCTTACTCCGAGTTAGACGATATTGAAAAGGTGGCAGTCCTCTCCAGCCTTCGATCACTAAATCAAAACACACTATTGAGTCTAGAGCCATGAGATCATCTGTAACACCCCGACTCGACAAGGGCAAAGATGTCACAAGTACATGGTTTCATATCAGAATAAACATAGCATCCATGAATAAAACAGCGGAAATCATAACATAATCAAAGAGAATAAGTCAACATGACTTAATTACAAAGATAAGACAGAAATAATGAAGTACATAACAAAATCCAAATGGTGAAATAATCCAACTAAAGACCAAGCTTCACTCAGGTGCACTCTTCCCAAAAGCCATACCCCAGCTCCTAGCTTAAATACCTGCCACGGGAAAAGAAACGCGGCTGAGCTACACGAGCTCAGTGAACTGATATAACGGTAACAAACAATAATAATGAAATAGGGAAGGTGGAAGGAATCGTACATGATGTAATAATAGATGAGAAGAAATATGAAGGTTATACAGAGATATCAGAAAGTATGGATAGTATCATGAGTAATGGTGAAGTAATCAAAAGATCCCATCAAGCCCAAACATACCAAGCCCAGTACAGAGATAAGTCCAGTATCATGTCATAGGGTGTCAGTAATGAAAGGTAAAGGTTATAAGTCTATAAAGTGCATGGAAAACAGTAATCCTCTACGAGCCCAGAAACATGAACATGAAATCATAATCATACCGCCATGCAGAGAGATGTTCCTCTCACTAATCCCAGAAATCAGAAATATGGAGTGATCAGCTCCCAGAGTTGTGAAAGACGTGTATCGCACACACCATCAGTCACCATGCATATCATAACATATCATAACATGAACATAATACAGAAACAAATCTAGGATGCATCCTTACGCCCCTGGTGGCCATAACTCCTAACACACCAAATAAAATACAAAAAAGGGACGGGACAGGTCATCACTCTCCTGCCCTAGAGTCATGCCATCGGTGCATCGACTGACATGGACATGAAACCCTCATGCCTAGTGAGTGGCTCATAGTATCAAACTGTGGGTCAGGGTCAAGTATCATATATCCAGTATTTAATTTAGTTTCATAAGTCAATTTCCATTTCAGAATATCAGAGTTCATAATCAGAGGTTCATATCAGAGGTTCCTACCATAAAGGTTCCATGTCAGAAAGGTCATATATCATAAATGTTTAATATCAGAAAGGTTCATAACAGAAAGGTCATGTATCAGAAAGGTATTCATAACAGAAAGGTCATGTCAAAGGTTCATAATATCATGAAAAAAACCAGAAAGGTTCACAGAATCAAAGAACATGGCAGTGAATCAGAAATCAGAAATGAGACGAAGGCACCTTACTAAAGAAGGGCAGAATATCTGTACCTTAATACCCAAATAGCAGAATCACAGAAAAAGATAGAGATAAGCAACCAATCACTCCTTCTTCACACCTAGAGGAGTAAAGACATAATTACTAATGATCCCACTTTCCATATTAAGTGACTTTCTATTTTTAGCAGGTTTCCATTTTTAGAAAGTTTCCTTATTTAGTAAGTTTCCAAAATTAGCAGATTTCTATAATGAGTAAGATTTAAGCATTATGATTTAGTTTAGTCATTAATTTAGTCTCTTTATGAATTTAGGGTTGACTTTAGCAAGTTATAAAAGTTTAGGGTTAAATATGACAAGTTTACATAGTTTAGGGTTATAATTGTAAATATATCAAATTAAAGGTCTAGAATGAAAATATCATAAGTTACTCATGTAAATACATCCTTTATTCAGAATTACCTCTTTAGTCCATTAAGTTCCATATTTTACACTTTAAACCCTTTATTTATAAAAGTTACAAAATAAACCTTAAAGTTACATAATTTACAATTTAACCCATATAATATCCTTAATTGCACCATTAACCCTTATATTTAATTATTTACAGAATCTACCTTCTAATTTCATGAATGGTACATTTACCCCTTTAGTTTCACATAATTACACATTTAGTCCCTATAGTTAAAAAACATATATATTAAATCATAAATTCATAACAATTACATAGTAGCCCCCATAATTATCCAAAATTACACCGAACCCTCTTAATAATATTATTTACTCAAAATGACTTCAAGTTTCCAGTATTTACATTTTTAGTCCCTCCACTTAATTAAATTACAAACCGAATTAATAAATATATATATTTACCCATATAACCTTTTAAATACAAAATTTACATATGGACCCCTCATTTAATATTTTATACGAATCATACCTGGTTCAAATAACTTACAAAAATTATCCCTTGAGTTTTTAGAATTACAAAACATCCCCTTATATTTTATTTCTTACAATCGGTATTTCACAAAATTAACCAAAACCCTAATATCCAATCCAAATCATTTCCCCATGATTACCAACAACCTTAAACACACATTAATGATCAGATCTCATGTCATGAACCCTAGCTCCAATCGATTACATTAGAGTTTCTTTTTATTTTCTTTCTTTTCTTTAATTTCCTTTAAACCCGATTTGAACAAATAATTTCCCACGACATTTTTAGGCTTCTAAAACTCGAACCAATATTTTTCCCAGATTATATGGATTGTATAGGCCTCAGGAAAATTAAGCCTCACACCCAGAAAATTCGTACACAATTATTTAGAGTTTTAACACGTTTTTAAGATTTAATTCTCAAATAATTCGAATTGCATGCATGGTTTGATTCTATCATTTTATTTAGACTTTATATGATGCAAGAGATGTGGGAAAAATACCAGATAAGATTTAGGACGTGTAGACAGGTCGCACGATTTTAGTCCTCTCGGTTTGGATAAAAACGACACCAAAATTCTCCACGAGCAAAAACGCGATCAATGAACCTTGGAATGATTTTTCACAGAGTATATATGATGTGAGGAACACAAGAAAAATGGAGAATGAATTTTACATTTATCGAATTAATTAAATTGGAATTGTTACCTATCGAGTGGAATAAAGGAGGAAAATTCGACACCAAGCCAACCCGACCTCTATAATTCATAAGGCTATTTTTCTAAGCTTCTTAGTAGTGTGATGAACTCCAGAAAAATCGTTCTTGGCTTTGGGAGAATACGTATGAATTATGGGGGAGGGTTTGTGATTGTCGGCTATATGAAATTAGGGTAAATCAAAATAAGTAAATCGGATAGTTATATTGGGTAAATTGCCGAGTCATAAGGAGGTTAATGAGCAAAATTTTCGGTATCAAAAGCTGGAAATTTAGTTTACCAAGTTTAGGATTTAATTTGAATTTATTTTGTAAATTAAAATGCATTTTAAATAATTTAAAAATAGTTTGTATTATAATAAATCGGCATAACATATTTTTGTGTAAATAATACATTTTTGGACTTGTAAAAATATTAAGAGCATGCTTCATAATTATTACACTTGATTTGTAGTTCGTTTCCAGAGATTCGGGATTAATTCGGGGTTTTTATAATGCTTTAATTCATTTTTAACGTTACGGGGGTAATTTGGTAATTTTAGCATGTTTTAAATTTTCGGGTATTGCAACTTCTTCCCCACTAACAAAAAAAATTTCGTCCTCGAAATTTGCAAGGACATAGAAGAGAAAAAAAAATAGGACAGAAACGAAACAGGACATACCAGATCAGATAAGCCTTACTCACGGATGGCTTGGAATAATTTAGCAGAACGGATCTTATCGTAAGATAATGGAAACAAACGGATAGAGTAAAACCTATTAAGGTAGAGCAGAAGTGAAGTACACCATCGGTTTCGCCCATCGTATCATGATCATAAGAATTCTCAAAGTGAACAAATCAAATCAAAACCTCAAAACTCAACATGGAATAAAATTATTAATTTAGAATTCAAAATATCCGTACGAGAAATCAATAGAGCATCGAATGTATCATAATCGTAAAAGAGAAAATAGGTATCAAAATATCCAAACAAACGGAATGAAGAAAATAACAATTCGTGAAAACGATCTCCTCACTGAGCTGGCTTGTTGTCCTTGGCACTCTTATTGTTGTCGTTGTTACCTCCAAACTTGGGACAATCCCTCACTTGATGCTCAGAAGATCCACATCTAAAACAGGTCCCATAAGCCCGACGACACTCTCCAGGGTGGCGTTTCCCACATGTAGTACAGATAGCGTAAGAAAATGAACCTTCAGATGAACCTCCCTGAGTACCAGATCTAGAAGCCCTGCTCTGCTGATGTCCCCTAGTAGTATGATCTCCCCACTGTTCCTGACTGTTGTGGCGTCCCGAGCGATCATCTCCCTGCCTAGTATTGAACCTGGAATCCTGGCCCCTCGTATCCGACCTCCTCTGATCATAGTTCCTGCCAGACTGGCCCTGATAGTCACGTCCACGATCTGACTGACCTCGCTGATCAAAATTCCTACCAGAATACCCTTTGTTGTCCCGACTCTGACTCGGCTGCTGAACTCTGTCACCATCACGGTTACGCTTGTAACCAACGCCCTCATGAAATATCTCGATGTTGCGAGCTGCATCGCAACAGGCTGACGGATCTTCAAACTGATCATTGAGTATACGATCGAGCACCCACCTTTTGAGTCCCCATTTGAACTGCTTAGCTTGACTCCTTGCATCTCCAGCAGCGGGACCCATGAAACTGACCAATCTCTGAAATCGCTCCAGGTATTGCCCTGCATTCTCAGATTCTAGCTGAGAGATAGTGTTGTACTCCCGAATAAACCTCTGCTGCTCCGAGTCAGGGAAGTACCGATTATAGAATGTAGTGCGGAAATCAGCACAAGTACAGCCAAGAACATACGGATCACCTCCTTTAGCTGCCTTGTGCGCCTTCCACCAATTAAGCGCATCACCTTCAAGCTTAAACACAGCCAGACGAGTCTTAAACCCGTCCTCACAACCCAGCACCTCAAACAGTTTCTCCATGTGGGTAATCCAGTCCTCTGCCGCGTGAGGAGTAGCAGCAGAACTGAAGGACAACGGATTGAGTTTATTGAAACTCTCAAGCCACCCATTAATGGTAGTGGGTCGGCCCCCACCACCAGAAGAACTGCCAGCATCCCCAGATGAACTAGCTCCACCACTGATAAGCCGATTGATCACCGCATCAGTGTTAAGGCCCGGTAGCAGATTGGCTATAGCATTAGCCACCATAGCCTCCATATTGGGAATTTCAGCATCTCCTCCACTGTTATACTCCTGGTGACGAGTGTTAACCATCTATAGAATTATGAAGACGATTAGTAAGATCAAGAAAAATTATGACAGAGCAGAGTAAGGAAAAAGAGTACGCAAACGGAAACCTAATGTCTACCCAATCCTCACAGGTCAAAGGCCTAAGCCTACGGGTTTCGGATGCCTGTCGCACTGATACCATAAATTGTAACACCCCGACTCGACAAGGGCAAAGATGTCACAAGTACATGGTTTCATATCAGAATAAACATAGCATCCATGAATAAAACAGCGGAAATCATAACATAATCAAAGAGAATAAGTCAACATGACTTAATTACAAAGATAAGACAGAAATAATGAAGTACATAACAAAATCCAAATGGTGAAATAATCCAACTAAAGACCAAGCTTCACTCAGGTGCACTCTTCCCAAAAGCCATACCCCAGCTCCTAGCTTAAATACCTGCCGCGGGAAAAGAAACGCGGCTGAGCTACACGAGCTCAGTGAACAGATATAACGGTAACAAACAATAATAATGAAATAGGGAAGGTGGAAGGAATCGTACATGATGTAATAATAGATGAGAAGAAATATGAAGGTTATACAGAGATATCAGAAAGTATGGATAGTATCATGAGTAATGGTGAAGTAATCAAAAGATCCCATCAAGCCCAAACATACCAAGCCCAGTACAGAGATAAGTCCAGTATCATGTCATAGGGTGTCAGTAATGAAAAGTAAAGGTTATAAGTCTATAAAGTGCATGGAAAACAGTAATCCTCTACGAGCCCAGAAACATGAACATGAAATCATAATCATACCGCCATGCAGAGAGATGTTCCTCTCACTAATCCCAGAAATCAGAAATATGGAGTGATCAGCTCCCAGAGTTGTAAAAGACGTGTATCGCACACACCATCAGTCACCATGCATATCATAACATATCATAACATGAACATAATACAGAAACAAATCTAGGATGCATCCTTACGCCCCTGGTGGCCATAACTCCCAACACACCAAATAAAATACAGAAAAGGGACGGGACAGGTCATCACTCTCCTGCCCTAGAGTTATGCCATCGGTGCATCGACTGACATGGACATGAAACCCTCATGCCTAGTGAGTGGCTCGTAGTATCAAACTGTGGGTCAGGGTCAAGTATCATGTATCCAGTATTTAATTTAGTTTCATAAGTCAATTTCCATTTCAGAATATCAGAGTTCATAATCAAAGGTTCATATCAGAGGTTCCTACCATAAAGGTTCCATGTCAGAAAGGTCATATATCATAAATGTTTAATATCAGAAAGGTTCATAACAGAAAGGTCATGTATCAGAAAGGTTTAATATCAGAAAGGTTCATAACAGAAAGGTTGTAATACCTGAAATTCTATAACATGTAAAATGACCAAATTGCCCCTGGGAATTTAAAACCTAAATAAAACATATGTAAAGCACAAAATAAATTCCAAACTTCTAACAATGAACAAGTTATGATCCCAAATATTTTTAACAACTCCATTTAATATTTATACAAGCCATGAAAATTACCAAAATGCCCTTGGGCACCTAATGTAATTTAAATTCAAATAATGATTTAAATAAAAGTAATTTAAAGGTAATTAAAGAGAATTAAACATGGTAAATCAATGCATTAATTTTTCCTTAACCAAAATTCCGAAATTATGGCCATGTAACCTCCCTTTGACCGGCCCTTATTTTTTAAAATCCATTCAACACATTTTTATTCCAAACCCTAATTGCCGATTAAGAAGATAACACACCAAAAATCCTTTGAGCCTCCATACGATTTCCACAAATCCTCTAAGCATTTTTCTGTGATCAATCTACTTATAAGGAGTCCTGGAAAAATAATTTTGAAGGTGTTCATTGCTCGATCCTAGTGTGGTGAATTTTTCTCCCATCGCAACAAACAAGAGAGGTATAATTCGTATATATTCATTCGGCCTTCACAAAATTCGTTTCTTATTTTTCTAACACTCTTCCTAACGTGTACAACCTAGGAAAAATAGTGGTGAAGCTTTGTTTGGTCGATCTCTATTTTTTGGAGAATTATTTCCTTTCGTGCGCTAGTAAACAAGGTAATTCCTAAATTAATTCTACGACACCTCTAAAATTTGTTGGCCATTTTTCTGATGATCTTCATGACGAATACAACCTGGGTAAAATGATAAAAACAACCCATGCATCATGGATAAATCGTATGGAAAATATTGTGATAGAAACCCTAGAATCGAATATAAAATTAAAAGGCATGCATTCGAATTTTCTGGATCATGTTATTATTTTTCATGGCACTTATGATCATCATATAACACTAGAAAAATGTTCATTTGAATTTTGGAGGCCTAAATCTATTATTGTAGAAATTGTTTGTAAATCGGCAAATTAGAAATAAAAGTGAAATTATGGAAAAACCCTAAAACTAATTCGACCTAGGTATTTTATGATTAAATCTGGAATATTGAAGTGCTTAAAATGATGTGGTAATGATGATGTGATGATTAGTGAAATTAGGTTTTTGATTTTGTTAATTTTATGTATATCGATTTGAATAATTAAATCCAAGGGTGTGTTTTGTAATTCTAAAAACTCAAGGGATAATTTTTGTAAGTTATTTGAACATGGTATAATTCGTATAAAATGTTAAATGAGGGGTCTATGTGTAAATTTTGTATTTAAAAGGTTAAATGGGTAATTATATATAATTGTTATTTTGAATTGCAATTTAATTAAATCAAGGGACTAAAAATGTAAATACTGGAAACTTGAGGTCATTTTGAGTAAATTATAATGTTATGATGGTTTGGTGTAAGTTTGGATAATTATGGGGGCTAATATGTAATTATTTAGAATTTACAAATTAATATATATGTTTTATAATTATAGGGACTAAATGTGTAATTATGGGAAACTAAAGGGTTAAATCGCACCATGCATGAATTTAGAAGGTAGAATCTGTATATAATCAAATCTAAGGGTTAATGGTGTAATTAAAGATATTATATGGATTAAATTGTAAATTATGAAACTTTAGGGTTTATTTTGTAACTTTTATAAATAAAGGGTTTAAAATGTAAATTATGGAACTTAAGGGGCTAAAGAATGTAATTCTGAATAAATGGGGTATTTAAATAAGTAAATCATGATATTTTCATTCTAGACCTTTAATTTGATATATTTACAATTAAAACCCTAAACTATGTAAACTTGTCATACTTAACCCTAGACTTTTATAACTTGCTAAAATCAACCCTAATCCCATAATGAGACTAAATTAATGACTTAACTAAATCATAATACTTAAATCCTACTCATTATAGAAATCTGCTAATTTTGGAAACTTACTAAATAAGGAAACTTTTTAAAAATGGAAACCTGCTAAAAATAGAAAGTTGCTTAATATGGAAATGGGATCTTTAGTAATCATGTCTTTACTCCTCTAGGTGTGAAGAGGGAGTAGTTCTGTGCTCTTTATCATCTTTTTCAGTGTGATCCTTGTCAAGCAATAAGGTACAGATATTCTGCTTCTTTGACAAGAGGCCTTCATTCTCTTGCTATGATTCACATTAGGGTTTCCTATACCATTGCTATGTTCCCTTCATTCATGAACTCCGATTATTGAACCATCATGATATTGAACCTTTGCTTATGAACCTTTGCTTATGAACCTTGCTTATGAACCATGATTATGAACTTATGAAACATGATATTGACCTATGCAAGTAAACTAAAAACATGATTCATGATACTTGACCTTTACCCTCAGTTTGATACTACGAGCCACTCACTAGGCATGAGGGTTTCATGTCCATGTCAGTCGATGCACCGATGGCATGACTCTAGGGCAGGAGAGTGATGACCTGTCCCGTCCCTGCACGTTTATGTTTATGATTCATGTTTATGTAGAGGCAGATTATGGCCACCGGGGGCGTATGGATGCATCCTAGATTTGTTCATGTTCATGTTATGTTATGTTATTCATGGTGACTGATGGTGTGTGCGATACACGTCTTTCACACTCTGGGAGCTAGCTACTCCAACCCATGATGAGGACACCCCTCATATTTACAGGATACCCATGATGAGGACACCCCTCATATTTACAGGATACTAAGAGGTCTCCCCTCTACATGTTTATGATTATGATTATGGTTATGATTTCATGTTATGGGCTCGTAGTGGATTACTGACCTTCTTTACCATGCACCTTTGTTCTTTCCCTTATGATACCATGTATTCTTACCATGTATTCTTACCAGTTTCTTACCATGTATTCATGCTTCCATTCTCATTTACTCATGTATTATTCATTATGCTACTGCTTGTTACGTTATATTTGTTCACTGAGCTCTAGTAGCTCAGCCGCGTTTCTTTTCCCGCGGCAGGTAATTAAGCTAGGAGCTGGGCATGGCTTTGGGGTTGAGTGCACTTGAGTGAAGCTTGTTCTTATGGCTTATCTACCATTTGATTTCTTTAGACTTTATGTTGCCATTGTTTGGGCATTGAACTTATGTACTTCTTTTATTTTCCTTTCATTTGGTTATAAGTCATGTTGACTTATTATTGGATTATGTATTTGACTTCCGCTATTTTGGTTTATGGATACTATGTTGTTCTGATATGAAACCATATATTTGTGATATCTTTACCCTTGTCGGGTTGGGGTGTTACAATTTATGGTATCAGAGCACAGGTTTCCGAAACCCGTTGGCTTAGGCCTTTGACCTGTGAGGATTGGGTAGACATTAGGTTTTCCTTTCGCGTACTCTTTTCCTTATTCTGCTCTGTCATATTTTGTTTCACCTTACTAATCGTCTTCGTAATTCCATAGATGGTTAACACTCGTCACCAGGAGTATAACCGTGGAGGAGATGCTGAGATTCCCAATCTGGAGGCTATGGTGGCTAATGCTGTAGCAAGTCTGCTACCGGGCCTTAACACTGAGGCGGTGATCAATCGGCTTATCAGTGGTGGAGCTGGTCCATCTGGGGGTGCTGGCAGTTCTTCTGGTGGTGGGGGCCGACCCACTACTATTAATGGGTGGCTGGAGAGTTTTAATAAACTCAAGCCGTTGTCCTTCACTTCTGCTGCTACTCCTCATGCAGCAGAAGACTGGATCACCCACATGGAGAAACTGTTCGAGGTGTTAGGTTGTGAGGACGAGTTCAAGACTCGTCTGGCTGTGTTCAAGTTAGAGGGTGATGCGCTCAACTGGTGGAAAGCGCACAAAGAAGCTAAGGGTGGTGATGCATATGTTCTTGGTTGTTCATGGGCTGATTTTCGTACCACGTTCTATAATCGGTACTTCCCTGTTTCCGAGCAGCAGAGATTCATTAGGGAGTACAACACTATCTCTCAGCTTGACTCTGAGAATGCTGGGCAATATCTGGAGCGGTTTCAGCGATTAGTTAGTTTTGTGGGTCCGCTTGCTGGGGATGCTAAGCAGCAGGCTAGACAATTCAAATGGGGACTCAAGAGGTGGGTACTAGACCGCGTGCTTAATGATGAGTTTCGGGACCCGGCAGAATGTTGCGACGCAGCTCGCAATATCGAGATATTTCATCAGGGATCTGGGTATAAGAGGAACAGAGATGGGGATAGGATTCAGACTCAGGGTCAGAACAGGGACTTTAGGGGCGGGAATGACAGGAGTTATGATTCTCGTGGACAGGGGGATCGACGATACGACCATCAGGGTCAGGCTGGCAGGAACTATGATCAGAGGAGGTCGGATACGAGGGGCCAGGATTCCAAGTTCACCACTAGGCAGGGAGATGATCGCTCGGGACGCAACAACAGTCAGGAGCAGTGGAGAGATCATTCTACTAGGGGACATCAGCAGAGCAGGGCTTCTAGATCTGGTACTCAGGGAGGTTCATCTGAAGGTTCATTTTCTTACGCTATCTGTACTACATGTGGGAAACGCCACCCTGGAGAGTGTCTTCGGGCTTATGGGACCTGTTTTGGATGTGGATCTTCTGAGCATCAAGTGAGGGATTGTCCCAAGATTGGAGGTAACAACGACAACTATAAGAGTGCCAAAGACATCAAGCCAGCTCAGTGAGGAGATCGTTTTCACGAACTGTTATTTTCTTCATTCCGTTTGTTTGGATATTTTGATACCTATTTTCTCTTTTACGATTATGATACATTCGATGCTTTATTGATTTCTCGTACGGATATTTTGAAGTCTAAATTAATAATTTTATCCCATGTTGAATTTTGAGATTTTGATTTGATTTATTCACTCTAAGAATTCTTATGATCATGAAACGATGGGCGAAACTGATGGTGTTCTTCACTTCTGCTCTACCTTAATAAGTTTTACTCTATCCGTTTGTTTCCATTATCTTACGATAAGATCCGTTCTGCTAAATTATTCCAAGCTATCCGTGAGTAAGGCTTATCTGATCTGGTATGTCCTGTTTCGTTTCTGTCCTATTTTCTCTTCCACGTCCTTGCAAATTTCGAGGACGAAATTTTTTTGTTAGTGGGGAAGAAGTTGTAATACCTGAAATTCTATAACATGTAAAATGACCAAATTGCCCCTGGGAATTTAAAACCTAAATAAAACATATGTAAAGCACAAAATAAATTCCAAACTTCTAACAATGAACAAGTTATGATCCCAAATATTTTTAACAACTCCATTTAACATTTATACAAGCCATGAAAATTACCAAAATGCCCTTGGGCGCCTAATGTAATTTAAATTCAAATAATGATTTAAATAAAAGTAATTTAAAGGTAATTAAAGAGAATTAAACATGGTAAATCAATGCATTAATTTTTCCTTAACCAAAATTCCAAAATTATGGCCATGTAACCTCCCTTTGACCAGCCCTTATTTTTTTAAATCCATTCAACACATTTTTATTCCAAACCCTAATTGCCGATTAAGAAGATAACACACCAAAAATCCTTTGAGCCTCCATACGATTTCCACAAATCCTCTAAGCATTTTTCTGTGATCAATCTACTTATAAGGAGTCCTGGAAAAATAATTTTGAAGGTGTTCATTGCTCGATCCTAGTGTGGTGAATTTTTCTCCCATCGCAACAAACAAGAGAGGTATAATTCGTATATATTCATTCGGCCTTCACAAAATTCGTTTCTTATTTTTCTAACACTCTTCCTAACGTGTACAACCTAGGAAAAATAGTGGTGAAGCTTTGTTTGGTTGATCTCTATTTTTTGGAGAATTATTTCCTTTCGTGCGCTAGTAAACAAGGTAATTCCTAAATTAATTCTACGACACCTCTAAAATTTGTTGGCCATTTTTTTGATGATCTTCATGACGAATACAACCTGGGTAAAATGATAAAAACAACCCATGCATCATGGATAAATCGTATGGAAAATATTGTGATAGAAACCCTAGAATCGAATATAAAATTAAAAGGCATGCATGCGAATTTTATGGATCATGTTATTATTTTTCATGGAACCTATGATCATCATATAACACTAGAAAAATGTTCATTTGAATTTTGGAGGCCTAAATCTATTATTGTAGAAATTGTTTGTAAATCGGCAAATTAGAAATAAAAGTGAAATTATGGAAAAACCCTAAAACTAATTCGACCTAGGTATTTTATGATTAAATCTGGAATATTGAAGTGCTTAAAATGATGTGGTAATGATGATGTGATGATTAGTGAAATTAGGGTTTTGATTTTGTTAATTTTATGTATATCGATTTGAATAATTAAATCCAAGGGTGTGTTTTGTAATTCTAAAAACTCAAGGGATAATTTTTGTAAGTTATTTGAACATGGTATAATTCGTATAAAATGTTAAATGAGGGGTCTATGTGTAAATTTTGTATTTAAAAGGTTAAATGGGTAATTATATATAATTGTTATTTCGAATTGCAATTTAATTAAATCAAGGGACTAAAAATGTAAATACTGGAAACTTGAGGTCATTTTGAGTAAATTATAATGTTATGATGGTTTGGTGTAAGTTTGGATAATTATGGGGGCTAATATGTAATTATTTAGAATTTACAAATTAATATATATGTTTTATAATTATAGGGACTAAATGTGTAATTATGGGAAACTAAAGGGTTAAATCGTACCATGCATGAATTTAGAAGGTAGAATCTGTATATAATCAAATCTAAGGGTTAATGGTGTAATTAAAGATATTATATGGATTAAATTGTAAATTATGAAACTTTAGGGTTTATTTTGTAACTTTTATAAATAAAGGGTTTAAAATGTAAATTATGGAACTTAAGGGGCTAAAGATGTAATTCTGAATAAATGGGGTATTTAAATAAGTAAATCATGATATTTTCATTCTAGACCTTTAATTTGATATATTTACAATTAAAACCCTAAACTATGTAAACTTGTCATACTTAACCTTAGACTTTTATAACTTGCTAAAATCAACCCTAATCCCATAATGAGACTAAATTAATGACTTAACTAAATCATAATACTTAAATCCTACTCATTATAGAAATCTGCTAATTTTGGAAACTTACTAAATAAGGAAACTTTCTAAAAATTGAAACTTGCTAAAAATAGAAAGTTGCTTAATATGGAAATGGGATCTTTAGTAATCATGTCTTTACTCCTCTAGGTGTGAAGAGGGAGTAGTTCTGTGCTCTTTATCATCTTATTCAGTGTGATCCTTGTCAAGCAATAAGGTACAGATATTCTGCTTCTTTGATAAGAGGCCTTCATTCTCTGATTATGATTCGTATTAGGGTTCCCTATACCATTGCTATGTTCCCTTCATTCATGAACTCCGATTATTGAACCATCATGATATTGAACCTTTGCTTATGAACCTTTGCTTATGAACCTTTGCTTATGAACCATGATTATGAACTTATGAAACATGATATTGACCTATGCAAGTAAACTAAAAACATGATTCATGATACTTGACCTTTACCCTCAGTTTGATACTACGAGCCACTCACTAGGCATGAGGGTTTCATGTCCATGTCAGTCGATGCACCGATGGCATGACTCTAGGGCAGGAGAGTGATGACCTGTCCCGTCCCTGCACGTTTATGTTTATGATTCATGTTTATGTAGAGGCAGATTATGGCCACCGGGGGCGTATGGATGCATCCTAGATTTGTTCATGTTCATGTTATGTTATGTTATTCATGCTGACTGATGGTGTGTGCGATACACGTCTTTCACACTCTGGGAGCTAGCTAGTCCAACCCATGATGAGGACACCCCTCATATTTACTGGATACCCATGATGAGGACACCCCTCATATTTACAGGATACTAAGAGGTCTCCCCTCTACATGTTTATGATTATGATTATGGTTATGATTTCATGTTATGGGCTCGTAGTGGATTACTGACCTTCTTTACCATGCACCTTTGTTCTTTCCCTTATGATACCATGTATTCTTACCATGTATTCTTACCATGTTTCTACCATGTGTTCATGCTTCCATTCTCATTTACTCATGTATTATTCATTATGCTACTGCTTGTTACGTTATATCTGTTCACTGAGCTCTAGTAGCTCAGCCGCGTTTCTTTTCCCGCGGCAGGTAATTAAGCTAGGAGCTGGGCATGGCTTTGGGGTTGAGTGCACTTGAGTGAAGCTTGTTCTTATGGCTTATCTACCATTTGATTTCTTTAGACTTTATGTTGCCATTGTTTGGGCATTGAACTTATGTACTTCTTTTATTTTCCTTTCATTTGGTTATAAGTCATGTTGACTTATTATTGGATTATGTATTTGACTTCCGCTATTTTGGTTTATGGATACTATGTTGTTCTGATATGAAACCATATATTTGTGATATCTTTACCCTTGTCGGGTTGGGGTGTTACAAAGGTCATGTCAAAGGTTCATAATATCATGAAAGAAACCAGAAAGGTTCACAGAATCAAAGAACATGGCAGTGAATCAGAAATCAGAAATGAGACGAAGGCACCTTACTAAAGAAGGGCAGAATATCTGTACCTTAATACCCAAATAGCAGAATCACAGAAAAAGATAGAGATAAGCAACCAATCACTCCTTCTTCACACCTAGAGGAGTAAAGACATAATTACTAATGATCCCACTTTCCATATTAAGTGACTTTCTATTTTTAGCAGGTTTCCATTTTTAGAAAGTTTCCTTATTTAGTAAGTTTCCAAAATTAGCAGATTTCTATAATGAGTAAGATTTAAGCATTATGATTTAGTTTAGTCATTAATTTAGTCTCTTTATGAATTTAGGGTTGACTTTAGCAAGTTATAAAAGTTTAGGGTTAAATATGACAAGTTTACATAGTTTAGGGTTATAATTGTAAATATATCAAATTAAAGGTCTAGAATGAAAATATCATAAGTTACTCATGTAAATACATCCTTTATTCAGAATTACCTCTTTAGTCCATTAAGTTCCATATTTTACACTTTAAACCCTTTATTTATAAAAGTTACAAAATAAACCTTAAAGTTACATAATTTACAATTTAACCCATATAATATCCTTAATTACACCATTAACCCTTATATTTAATTATTTACAGAATCTACCTTCTAATTTCATGAATGGTACGATTTACCCCTTTAGTTTCACATAATTACACATTTAGTCCCTATAGTTAAAAAACATATATATTAAATCATAAATTCATAACAATTACATAGTAGCCCCCATAATTATCCAAAATTACACCGAACCCTCTTAATAATATTATTTACTCAAAATGACTTCAAGTTTCCAGTATTTACATTTTTAGTCCCTCCACTTAATTAAATTACAAACCAAATTAATAAATATATATATTTACCCATATAACCTTTTAAATACAAAATTTACATATGGACCCCTCATTTAATATTTTATACGAATCATACCTGGTTCAAATAACTTACAAAAATTATCCCTTGAGTTTTTAGAATTACAAAACATCCCCTTATATTTTATTTCTTACAATCGGTATTTCACAAAATTAACCAAAACCCTAATATCCAATCCAAATCATTTCCCCATGATTACCAACAACCTTAAACACACATTAATGATCAGATCTCATGTCATGAACCCTAGCTCCAATCGATTACATTAGGGTTTCTTTTTATTTTCTTTCTTTTCTTTAATTTCCTTTAAACCCGATTTGAACAAATAATTTCCCACGGCATTTTTAGGCTTCTAAAACTCGAACCAATATTTTTCCCAGATTATATGGATCGTATAGGCCTCAGGAAAATTAAGCCTCACACCCAGAAAATTCGTACACAATTATTTAGAGTTTTAACACGTTTTTAAGATTTAATTCTCAAATAATTCGAATTGCATGCATGGTTCGATTCTATCATTTTATTTAGACTTTATATGATGCAAGAGATGTGGGAAAAATACCAGATAAGATTTAGGACGTGTAGACAGGTCGTACGATTTTAGTCCTCTCGGTTTGGATAAAAATGACACCAAAATTCTCCACGAGCAAAAACGCGATCAATGAACCTTGGAATGATTTTTCACAGAGTATATATGATGTGAGGAACACAAGAAAAATAGAGAATGAATTTTACATGGATCGAATTAATTAAATTGGAATTGTTACCTATCGAGTGGAATAAAGGAGGAAAATTCGACACCAAGCCAACCCGACCTCTATAATTCGTAAGGCTATTTTTCTAAGCTTTTTAGTAGTGTGATGAACTCCAGAAAAATCGTTCTTGGCTTTGGGAGAATACGTATGAATTATGGGGGAGGGTTTGTGATTGTCGGCTATATAAAATTAGGGTAAATCAAAATAAGTAAATGGGATAGTTATATTGGGTAAATTGCCGAGTCATAAGGAGGTTAATGAGCAAAATTTTCGGTATCAAAAGATGGAAATTTAGTTTACCAAGTTTAGGATTTAATTTGAATTTATTTTGTAAATTAAAATGCATTTTAAATAATTTAAAAATAGTTTGTATTATAATAAATCGGCATAACATATTTTTGTGTAAATAATACATTTTTGGACTTGTAAAAATATTAAGAGCATGCTTCATAATTATAACACTTGATTTGTAGTTCGTTTCCAGAGATTCGGGATTAATTCGGGGTTTTTATAATGCTTTAATTCATTTTTAACGTTACGGGGGTAATTTGGTAATTTTAGCATGTTTTAAATTTTCGGGTATTACATCATCCATAAATCTCATTAGGACACATTTCCAATATGCTTGCTGTTTCATACACCGTGAAATGCAAGAAAATATATATGAAGAGTCCTACGCATTATCCTTGTGGTATTTCCAGAACATCCGAGTGATACGTAAAGTATTCACAATGAAGATGGAAATCCTTCTTGAGCCAACATCAAACAAACTCTTGGTAGGTGACATGTGAAATCCTTCATGGATCAAACTAGTGACAACAGGAAAGAAACGATGGGGCGATTCACATTTGAATCAAACTTGTTCCAGGAAATGGATTGACGGATGCTTTTGAAAAACCTTTCAATGTGCTCACCAACTAAGTTTCGAGCACATTGATTGTGAAAGTTTTTCAAACAAAAGTATTTACGACAGAAATGTGATTCAATTTATAAAACCCTCATCGTGTTGCATAAAATGTTTATCCTGTGACACGCGAGTGATTTTTCCTAATCAATTTCTCGTCAATCATTGGGTAGTTTATTCACTGATTCACTCTACCGTGCTGTCTGCTTTGAGACATTCCGGTATGAGAACAAGCTTAGTATGATGATTCTGACATTAACTTGTTGGAAATATCATTACTACAAGCTGGAAATTCCTGTCAAGGAGAATCTTCTTTAAAGGGGATTCTACCTGATCACAGGTTGGTCCTCACTGAACTGAAGGTTAATCCAACCACCTCAAACGAATGACAAAGCCATATTCGTTCTCCAACTTTATTGCTAACTGTTTTGTTTCAGATTCATATAAAGATGGTGATGGTGGTTCCTGATTCCAGTAGAGACATGTCAATCCACACTCCATGCTCACACTTACAAAACATCATCAAAGACATCATGATAAGTTAAAAGACCTACAACACAGCTTCCGCAACTCTGGTGATAGTTATCATGATTTAGAAAAGTGTGAGCATGCAGTCTTAAAGTCACAACAAATCACATGAAGGCAATGCTACTACAATGGATGAGAATGGAGATTTACGGTGGCTGATGATCTCAAAGAATGCTCAAAGATCACAACTTCACATGGAGACGATGCTACAACGAGATGACTAGAAGACATGTGCTGGATGATAACCTCAAAGAATTCTCAAAGATCATCCAAGAAAAAAGATCAGTCATCAAAGGTTCGCTGCTGAACGCACAAAGATTAATGACTTTGAAGAATCAAGAACTACGTGCTACGAAGTCAAACACATATGATAGAATGCTAGAATTCAAAACATTATTTTTGGGGTGACCTCCCTTAGGGGGAGATTGTTAGGATTATAAATATTCATATGAAGACTCGGTCACCCCGAGTATCTGTTAGCATTAACTAGCTCGTAGGATTATTAGTATTATTAGTAATAGTTTTGTTATTATAGTATTCGTGGAGTGGGTCGGGTCTTTACCCTCTTTCAGCTCACTCCACAGCCCTCACAGGGCACCATATGTATTCCTATATAAAGCCCTTCCCACACAAGGGAAGGGTTGTACCTTTCATTATAATCTAGCACCTTCTACTTTCTCTCTCTACAAAGGATCCCAACTTTCTATTTCTCTCTCTATAAATCTTACACTATTCGATCCATATCTTAATCCATACGTGCGTTATATGTTTGTGAACATCTTACATAGAGTGCATAATCAAGAGTTTCGGGTTATTTGGAACGTGGTTTGGGTAAATTTGGTGAAGTTTGGGTTGTTCTTGGTCTCCTACCCCACGTTAAACACTAAAGCATTGTAAGAAATCATCAAAATTTTCTAATCTTTTTAATTACATGGAAAAAGATAGGGCTTGTAGTATAGTGCTCGACATATATATGATTTATTGCTTGTTTTGTAAATCTTGTTACATATGGTGCTAGTTTGATGATACAAACATGATTAACGTTAATTTCGCGAGATTAAGCAATATATAAACTTTTGAGGCTATATACGTGTTTCGGCCAAGTAAAAATTACAAAACTATTGAAATTTTGAAAAACATAAAATTTTGGCTCAAGTGTTGAAATGGTGGAATTTATGCTTAAAAGCTTATTTTGAATAGCTTATTGAATAAGCCATAACTAATTGAAATTAACTTATAAAAAGGTGAAAATGGGTCGACATATGTAATATGGGTCGAATAGAAGGTATTTTAGTCATATTTGACTATTTGACTTAATAGCTTATTTATAAGAGCTTAATTGGTAAACTTAAAGCTTATTATATAACTAATAATTACAAATTACAAAACAATGGGCAAAATATAAATTTTTGGGCTAAGATGCCATGTACAACTTAAAGCTTATTATACGATTTGTTTTATAAGCTTTGGGGTGAGAAACATGCACAACTGTTTTCATAGACCAAAAATGGATTTTATTTTTATACACACTTGTATGCAGAAACCTAAGTTTAGCTGATACCATTGCGCCCACTATCATCTAATTCCTTTCTAGGAAGCCGTTTGATATAAATAGATCTATTGGGGATGACACCCCCGTTCGGTTGGCTCGGCATAGCCAAGGCGAACGTATACCATATGAAAATAGGCCGAGTGTCTGGGGATTAACACTCGCGGGTACCCCTTTCTAGCTAACGCCAGCTTGGCATGCTGCGATGTCATAGTTCAGTTAGATGAGGCTTAGTGTTTGCATAGCAGGATAGTGTGTTATTGCTGAATTATTTGCTGAATATTGCTATGGTCCATATGTGTTATTTACTTTAAACTTATGAACTCACCAGCGTTAGCTGACTTTTAGCATGTTTTTCTCAGGAAACTGAGGTGTGTTAGCCGAAGGTAGGGCATGGCGATGGTCATAATAAATGTTGGAAATGTTTTTAGTATTGCGTTAAATCTGAAATTTGGACCGCTTGTTTAATGGGCTACATTTTCATTTGAAATGGATTTTATGTAAGACAACACGACTTTAAAAATGTAAAGTATTTTAAAACGGATTTCTAATCCGTTCCCTATATCTTGTGTTGTGATTATCGATTTAGTTGCACCCAAAGTGTATGCTTCCTCAATATTATGATTTTGGGGGTGTTACACAAGATGTCTTTGACATCACATGACCCATGTACCTTAACCTATAACCCAAAACCTGGAATTGTAACCCAAGATTCAGACTGGTAATACCAGATAGCCGGATCCCTGGGTTATAACTGACCGGATCCCTTTTGTATGGGATCCGCCGGATCCGGGTGAACAGTGACTTCCTTACCTATAAATACAAGGCCATTTCTTCATTGTTTTAACACACCTTTCACATACTTTCTCTCCACCATTTCTAACACATTTAGATCAGTAGGAAAACATGTAGAACACCTTCTTCTCATATGATCATAACGCTTCTAACTTTCATTATTGCTGTAAGCATACTCCCGAAGTGATCATCCAAAGCAAGGTTGAAGATCTTGCATCCTTATCTACTGAAGTGATCCTCATCCACCACCATCATACATACATGAAAATCTATCACAACAAGCTTAGGGAACTTGCGATCTTCATTGAAGACTTTCTACTAATAGAAGTTTATTTAGATTAGGCATTCATATCCATTAAACACATTGTCTTGGATCTTATCTTGTATCATCTTCTTGTATCTCCAACTAGATTAGTTGGTTTATGTGTTTGTAAAATAAAACACAAGGTTTGTTATGTTGGGCTACAAAACATAACGGGTGTCATAGATGTGTTGTGTAGATTGGTGTAGTAGGGTGTTGGTCTCTCATGATGTGTTGTGTTGATCGGGTAGTGGTTCCCCCTTTGTAATGGAACCCGGTATCTAGCCTTGTACCAAATAAAGTGTAGGCGATGTTGTGTTGGTTTGGTCTGCCGTGCTAAGGACTCAGTATCTAGCCTTGTACCGGATAAAGTGTAGGCGACATTGTGTTGGTTTGGTCCGCCGTGTTAAGGACTCGGTATCTGGCTTTGTACCGGATAAAGTGTAAGCTATGTTGTGTAAGGTTTCTCCGTCGAGAATGGAGTTTGTTGATCTAGTGAAGTAACTCTCGAGTTGGTACTCGGGGAGTGGAGTAGGGCAAGGAAGGTGACCTTGTGACCGAACCACTATAAATCCTTGTGTCAGTTTGCGTATCCTTTTTCCTTATCTCTTTACTTTTATTCTTGCTTTATATTGTTGATTATATTTGTGTTGACACTTTACATATTACGTCAAACTTGATCGGTCATTTGTCATAAGGATGTTTTTAGAAAGGAAATACAAACCGGACTAATAATGACGAAACTTGGTTTATACTATATTTGATAAAAAAGTTTTTAGTTTAAAATGGAAACGTATTCACCCCTCCTCTACCGTTTCTATCGTTTCCACAATTGGTATCAGAGCGGGTTGGCTCTAGTTTTAAAACAAATGATTTTTTAAAACCGAGTAAGGTCCTTGTATCAATTTTTTGGTGAAGTCGAGCATAATATGAAAAGTGTTTTGCTGATTTTTTTTCTTTGAAAGTTTCGTTGTTAGATATCTTGTTATTCAAGCTTGAATAAAGATTAAAATGGGTAATAAAAGTTTACTAAAAAGTCTACAAAAGTTAAACCTTTTCGTCGGGTCAAAATATGTGTTTTTGTGAATTTGTGTCAGATCCGCGAATCCCTTTGTTATCAAAGGGCGGATCCCTTTTGGAAGGGATCTGGCGGATCCGTCTACACAGAGGACAGTTTTTGATAAACTTCAAAAATTCATAACTAATTAACCGTAAGTTCGTAGAAGTCATGCCACCTATCGTTTTAAAGGTATTTGAGTCTACTTTCATATGAAAATAATTTCATAAACTGATTCAAAACAAAAATTTACATAATCATTGATTTTTAATGAAAAGTCATTTTTTGGTCATAACATTTACACAAAATCTTGGTCTAATTAGGAACTTATGTCTTCATCTTTAAATATTAATGTACTTTCTTTTGAAACTAAAGTTTTGGTCATATTTAAAGGAAACTAATCAAGCTTGGTATACATGTTTATATTTAACACAAAACGATGATAAGATCTTTCGTATGCTATGCTAAATGATTAATTTCTTTGCCTTGCACTACTTGATCGTATGCTTATCTCAAATAGTTTTTGTGCTTGTTTGTATGTGTAACATATGTGTCTTCCTTGCCATGTTATTTATTTGCTTGTGTGTCGAGTTAGTAATATATACTAATCAATGTGCTATTTGAAGGAGTGTTTGGGATAACATCTAGTTGTGTTGAAAATGCTATTTTCTTAAATGCTTGGATAAGTCATATAAGTTGAATAATGTTTAAAACATGTAATATGCTATATGACTTCTTGTTGTTTGTTATTTGTGCAACATAAGTGTATTATATGCTTATATGTTAGTTGATTTCTTAATTTCATCTTTTCTTGTGTTGTTTTCTGAAACGACAAGAATGTACATCGGATAATAACCCACTCTTGTGTTGATGATGTACTTTCCCGTCTTCTTCTCCATGATCGCTTTCCGAGCTTTATAGTAGGATTTACAACTTTATTGTTTTATCCGAAATACTCAAGTAGATTATTTTGCGACGCAAATATAATTGGTCATATCCGAAAATCCAAACTCAAGCTTCCCGACAACATAATTTGAAACCCCACATCCCACAGTCTATATTAAAACACATTGTTTGCTTCCGTAGTTAACTCAAAAAATCATCACACCAATTTATAAACTTTTCAACATAACATCTTCGTCACCTTAGTTGTTATGCATTTGCATTAGGCATAATATTAATAAAACGAAGCAAAGTATCATCATTGTTACTCTTCTTTAGGCCATTGTAGGAATACAAATTTTCCTAACTTGAGAATGAATACTGGAGAACTTATTGCACTAGAAACTCAATTTGACCTAACGGTTGAATTGCTTCCAGGAGAGAAGTTAGGTATGTGGTATACCCGTAAAAATGGTCGTGTTTAACCTTAATTGAGCATCGCTAGTAATAGTCTCATATTCATTCTTTCACTTGAAAAATCTCTATTCCTATTCTTTCCTAAAGTAAGTTTACAATGGCAATACTTTGGGTCGTCTTAGGATTACTAATCAAACAAGTGATAAATTTGATTTTTCTTTTGTTAGTCAATCACAACCACTTGCCTTATCAAGCGATTATCTTGCTTCGATCGAGAAGAGATACATGACTTCAAGGATGAAGTTCATTGTATGCTAATCACCATTCGTAATTAGCTCATTGCCTTCATTAAACTGAAACAACCTTCTAAACAAACTACTTCCTTTTCTTCTTTTGTTAAACTCATTATGTTGAATGTCCACATATTATGGGGGAGGGAAATTCATTCACATAATTATCTTTAAGAAAGCATATACATGTGTCTCTTACTCTTCTAAACACATAGGTAAACATCTCTTAGCTAAAACCAACTCACAAAACAGCACTTGCTTCACGCCTTTCTAATCCAACACTTACTCTTCATCAATACTTCATTAAAAGAAGAACACATCATGAGTTTGACAACTCTTTCACCTCCCACCTCACCAAATGCTTTCTTCAATAATCTTGAAGATTTACCACCTATACCATCCATCATCTCATTAGAACAGCTAGCTAAACAACCTCCACCAATCTCCGACATCTTGGATGTTGATCACTCTCTACCAAACTTTCCACCAAACCTTCCGCAACCAACTTGTATGGATGGATCTCTACCACCTCTTTCTCACCATATATTTTGCGAACATTGCCAAAGATCTAGGGATCTAACCATAGAAATTAAGGGACAAAATGCAATTCATTCTAAACCACCTTAGAAGAACTACTTAGGACTCCAAAAACAACTCCACCTTCTAAAGCCTAGGATTGTCCTAAACTAGCACGTCACAACTAGTGGCTAGAACTCTATCACATATCCTCTTATCTCTCAACACAACATTGTTAGTGCATTTAAGATTGTCCCTCTCACTCATAAATCCAACTTATATAGACTAGGAGTACTCAAATACACACCAATCCTACATTTCCTTGTCTCAGTTATCCGGATCCCTTAGCTAGTGCTAGCCGGATCCCTATTGAGAAGGATCCGGTGGATCCGGGCAAACAGAGAAGTTTCAAACAGATTCTCTCATTCATCATCTTCCTTTCTTCACTCAAACACTAGCTCAACACATAGGATTATCAGTTTCCTTTAAGGACTTTTTCTATAGTCTTTCTCTTTAAAGCTTTTTTCAACATTCATGGAAGAAGAAACTTTTTATGTGTTTTGTATATGTGACTATTTATGTGTTCTCTTTTATATCCATGATATTATGTGAACAATATCTCTATTTGTACTAATTGATATAATTGTTTTCATTTTATACTAACTCGTTTGGATTTGTGTAGGTTGACAATGGTCGATTTCATTATCAAGTCAAGTTATGCTCATTCGCACATTTATAATATTCCTCATCTTGCATCATCATCATATCTACCACCACTTCTTTCACTACTCACAAAGTCATCATGTCTACTACCACAAATCTATTCTATCAAATTCTATCAAACCATCACTTTCATCTCTTAAACCAACCTCTTATAAACCTACACCCTAAAACACTCCAATATCTACACAACCTACACGAGTTTTACCTCTTGAACCTCGACTTCTCTCCTCTACTACAACTCATTCTTGCTAGTGTCAACCATATCCTCCTAGAGTCTCACTACCACTACAATCCATGGTCGTTGAACCATCTTCCACAAACATCTATGTTGTCAAAAGCCAAGTGAATTTCGTAATGAAATGCGTCTCATTCCCAAATACATTCTTTCTACCTTGAACAAACTTACAATCTCTAAACCAACCATGATGATGCAAGTAGTAGGAATATTATCTATTTTACACTAATATTTTCTTTGTAGGTTCACTCATATACATGGTTTTGTATATGGCATACTTGTCTCCGAACGAGGTTTACTTTTTGTAGGTTCTTCTTGATGCCCTCGAGCAAGGGGGAGCTTCCGTCGAGCATCTACGGAGTGTATCATGTGACTCACTCGTCCAAGGATGAATATAGCTTTGCACTAATTCTAGTTTTGTAGATTTTCAAAAACACACTTGGAGCACTTGACACCCTCACTAAGGGGGAGCAAAGACCTTACTTTTTCTTGTGTTTCCCAAGGTTCTTCCTACAAGACGAGATCACGCTTCTTTCATACAAGTATTCCAAGCTTCAAGAAAAGTGTTGCTAGGCTTAGGGGAGCAATAAGGGGTTTTTAATTTAACTTCACTAAGGATGATGCAAGCTCTCTATTCCTGGGAGAAATGAAGTTTAACTCCAAGGATACACCCTTTTTGTTTCGACAAAAGGGGGAGAAGAGTGTAAATGGAGAAGGTAATGTAAAGGAAGTACGGACACAAGTAACTTCAACATTTTACCAATCTATTACGTTTACATATATTTTGTCATCATAAAAAAGGGGGAGATTGTTAGTGCAAATATTACGATATTTAATCTATACAGTCTCGTTTGTTTTGATTGATGACAAACTATGTAACTTGAATACATAACGTAAAATGTACAAGTTAGTTGTAATCATATATTGTCTCAACATACATTCAACATCTCGACACCTCAAGTCCTTGTATGCTACAACACAGGTTCGTACAAGTTTGTTATGTTGCGTTATGATCAAAACCCAAATTAACCATCAAACATGTTTAGTTAAATAGTTTACATAAAGCCAAAACCATTTTTATCAAACACTTATAAGTAACTTTTGTTACTTACACTTTTATAAAAATACATAGTTAAATAAAACATGTAAATGGCTTGTGTTAGTGCAAGCAGTCTCGTTGGGGAGATTGTTAGTACAAGCAGTCTCGTTTCTTTTGATTGATGACAAACATGTAACTTGATACATAACGTAAAATGTACAAGTTACTTGTAATCTTATTTTGTCTCAACATACATTCAACACCTCTCGAGTCCTCGTATGATACAACACAGGTTCGTACATGTTTGTTATGTGGCATTATGAACAAATCCTTAACAAACCATTTAGAATGTTAAAATACGGCTAGGTCATTAAGTATTTTAAAAATACTAACCATTCTACTTAGAACCTCATTTCACATTTTGTATATACAAGTACTTTTACTTGTACATCATGTTTCCTAAGATTAATAGGATAAGTACACTTTAGGTGTCAAACTAACATGATACATATTGGTAAACATATATTAGTTAAGCTAGTATATACATAGGACATACATATATACATTTACATTATTTACATTTTAATAATTAAAATGGAAATATGTTCATGACATCATTGCATACATCATTTAGATAACTTGTAGATTTAGAAAGATATTTTGGGAAGATCTTGAAGCAATGTAGTTGACTTTGTAAGATCTTGGCAAGATATGATAAGATATGGAAAGATTTGTAAAGCTCTTAGCTGTCATGTCCCGGCGGATCCAAACAGCATAAAGGGCGGATCCCTTTATTTGGATCCGCCAAATCCGCGGGGCAAAATTCCTGTTTGCTATAAATAGCAGCCCATTGTTTACCCATTGTTTATCCCACTTGAACACACATTCCCTCTACCCTTTGCATATATTTAGATCATTAGTAAACCATGTAGAAACACACATAAATCACCCTTTTCATAATGATCATAATGTTACTAACTTTCATTATGTTGTAAGCATATACTCGTAATGATCCTGTGAAGCAACCTCAGAGATCGTGAGTCATCATCATAGCATACTTCTTGATCCACCATGAAGGTTAGGAGATCTTGAAGTCATCATCCACCAAAGTATTCCAACATATGAAGATTCAAGGGCACTTGACATCCTCAATGATTGAAGACTTCTTATTCAAGAAGTTCATGTAGATTCCATATGCATATATGAAGATCCATCACAACAAGTTTAGGGAGCTTGTGATCTTCATCCATTGAAGGCTTCCTATCAACGGAAGTTCATTTAGATTAGCCATTCATATCCATGACCCATTTATGTCATGGATCATCATTGTAATCTATTCATACTAGATTAGATGGTTTATGTGTTTGTGCCATAAAACACAAGGTTTCTATGTTGGGCCATAAAACATAGCGGGAGTGGTTGTACCCTTGTTAAAGAACTAGTGGGAGTGGTTGAACCCTTGTAAAGAACTCGACATCTAGCTTAGTGTCGGAAATTGTATAGGCGACGTCAGGTTGGTTCTACCTTGAACTAGAACCCGGTATTTAGCTTTGTACCAGAAAAAGTGTAAGCGACGAATGTAAGGTTTTCTCCGCCGAGAAGGGAGCTTGTTGATCTAGTGAAGTAACTCTCGAGTTGGGTACTCGGGGAGTGGAGTAGGGCGGAGAGGAGCTCCGTGACCGAACCACTATAAATCATCGTGTTCGGTTTGCGCTTTCTTTTACTTACTCTTTACTTTTATGTTTGCATTATATGATTGCTTGTGTTGTGATTTGTTAATCATACTTGTGTGACAACATTGTTTAAGTTTATGCTAGTCTTAAATGGACATTTGAAAAAACAAGTTTTAAGTTTTTAAAACGGAAACGTATTCACCCCCCTCTACATTTTCACAATTGGTATCAGAGCCACGTGGCTCTCATTTTCAAAACAAATGGTTTTTAAAATAGAGTACGATCCATGTATCAAATTACCTTTGAAGCGGAATATAATATGAAAAATGTTTCGCTAAGTATACTTAGAAATTTTGTTGTTAAATATTACTTTGTATACAAGCTTGAAGATGTCTTTGGAAAATCAAAAGAAAATATTTCTTAAAAAGATTAAGTGTCAAATTGTGTGCGTAAAGCTAATTTACAAAAAATACGGGTTTTAAAAGAGCGTTTGGGATAACTATTAATTTAGTTGTAAAATCACCTCCGTAATGTTTAGATATGTCACATAAGTAGAAATTTTGTTATATATGTGTAAATATATGTTTAATGTTAAGTCTAGCAAGTCCTACACGTTTTCTCTACGTTAAAATACGAGTTTAGGAGAATTTGTCACAGACACCCACGGATCCCTTTGTTACAAAGGGCGAATCCCTCAAAAAGGATCCGTGAAATCCGTGTATCTATGTTCATCAGTTTCTACAAACTTCAAAAATTCATAACTAATTAACCGTAAGTCCGTAGAAGTCGCGCCACCTATCATTTTGAAGGGAATTAAGTATACTTTCATTTAAAAATAATCTCATGTCCTAAATCTAAATTGAAGTAGGTAAAACAAATCAAATACTATAACCTGTCCAAAATATTAAGTTTCATTTTGACACAGTAACTTAAACTTTTACGTCGGACAATGTAAGTTAGTATCCTTTGAACATTGATATGATTTCTTTTGAAACTAAAGAATTTGTTAATATAAAGGAAACAAATCAAGCTTGGCATACATCATCATATTTAAACGCAAAGTGACGAAAAGTATCTTTTCATTTATGCTATGCTATGTGACTATCTGTTCTAAGCCATTTGCATACATGTTATTTGCCTGTTGGTAATTGTGATTGCATTTGTTGATAGGTAATACATAAGTGTTTTTCCATGACAATTATTTGCTTGTTTTATGCACAATAGGACATTTGCTAGATCTTGTGCATTAAGTTGATAAACTGTGTTTGTTTCACTTATAGACTTAGATATTTTTGTTTGCATATGTTATGTAAAAACTTTGCATAACTTACATGGAAATGTGTACTGAGTGAAACTAGTTTAGTGTCTTAAAATGTATTGTCTTACAAAAACCTTCACTTAATTTCAAGTGTTAAAATGTGTAAACATGTAGTATCTGTGAAAGAGTGTTTGGTATAAGAAAATTTCAAACAATGACGTGATGACTTGTTGTGTTATTAGGATATTATGTTGGTATTATATTTTTATGTGAACTAACATAACAATGCAGGATGATAACACTCGATGTTATCGATTTTCGTGTTTAAGCCACCGTTTGGCATAACTTCCTTTTATGGTAAGTTATTATCATTTGATTGATCTATATGCAAACGTGTGTTTGAATCTGTGTTTTTGCTTTTAATCAATCACCAATAAGTAATTACATATGGTTTAGGACAATTTTCGGGATTTGAACGGGTAACGAAAATTATGACATGCTCTCTGTTAGAATTAGTACTTCTGAATGGCGGATATGGCGGAACCAAGTTATGGGTTTCGTCTGTTGAGCACTTTGGCTCCGCCAATCTTCACTCTGCGGATTCCGCGGAACCAAAATCTGAGATCCACCTTTGGTATAACTTGGATCCGCTAAAACAAACAGTTTGATTTTTAAATTTTCATTTAAATCTCGCACTCAAGATCACTCACTTTCACCACTAGGATAATCATATCTAATCACAGTTTCAAATTTCATGAAAATGCTCCAAGGTACCTTTTCGGTGAACCACTAAGTATTTGTGCTCATTACACACATTCACTGTGTAACAATTCGCATTTTAGGTTAAGTTCTATTCCCGAAAATTTTACTATTCATTTTACTATTCATTTTTACTATTCACTTTCACTATTCATTTCTGAAATTTTTATTTCATATCCTCGTAAGTTAAAATATTTCCATGACAAAGTGAAAGTTTGAAGCTCATCGGGTCATTTTCGCAAAAGTTATTAAGAAACTATACGTTTGGTTTAAACACCATTTAAACATCCTGCGCATAACGAAAACCAACTACGACAATTTTCCTCGCATCAGATTAATTTTTAGTACACTCACAATCAATTAGAGAATTTTTGAAAATTAAGTTAAAATGTTACCAAATAGACCCTGTGTCTTACAGAACTAAACTTGCGTTTTAAGCACTTTTACTTATCCGCAACCTTAGCCTATACCTGCACCATATTTTCTAAGGCATTTAGAAGCTTTTATATTATTGGAAAAGTCAACATATTTTTCCCTCCTTCTTTGACCAAAAATCATTCATTGATTTTATAAATCATTCCTTGATTTTTTAACACTTACGGTCTTATGTCTAAAGGACATTTAACACCAACCGACACTAGACTGAGCCCAGTCTAGACATTATAAGCCATTTTAATTCATTATCATCATATTAGAAAAGTTACACTTTACTTTTCTCAGTTTTACGCAACTTTCGTACGTTTTACGAATTATGCGTTTTAGATCCACGTTTCCAGTATTAACAGTGTTTAAGCAACCCGATGGAACTTACCACTCATTTTATATTTTATTATGGAGTATAATGGTAAGTTAAATCATTCCTACAAGTTTCATATTTTTACGATACCCGGTTTTACGTTTCGTGACCTAACAACTTAAAGTTAGCGATTAACGGAATCAAAACTAACTCCATAAGTAGGATAATACCAAAACCAACAAAGTCATCTTATTCTAAGCCTTTGAACCGCCAATAAGGGGGCAGATTCATCCCTTGTGTGGCTTAATCTTATGCCTTGAACCCTAGGATGATTACATGTGTTTAACTTCCCATGTAAGCCTTAGAATAAGTCTTGCAACTAACCTTCTTAAGGCACCTTCCTATAAACCTTCCTAACCTCCTCAACTCATTATAAAAACCCCCTCCTCTCCCCATTGATGCCGCTCCATATACACAACACAAACACCTTTCATTTGCTAGTTTATTTCAAGTATTATCAAAAAGATACAAGTGCTATATCAATCCAAAAACTCTTGTTAAGTTTTTATTGATCCAAATCCCTAGTTCTTCTTCATTTTGGTGATCTTTCATCCACACAAGAAGAGTTCTAGTAGAAGTCTTCAAGTGCTTTTCCAAGTATCAAAGAAGTAGGAAGCTAGTTCTTGATCAATTAAAGTCCTAACCTTGTTCTTAGTTTCCTTTCATTAGAAAGCCAAAAGTTGTAAGAAACCCTAACACATTTTCTTGCTCAATATCATTTTCATGATTATTATGCTTCATTCATATATATATGGTCTTTGTGTTATGTTCATGATGTATAAAAACTCTTAAAACAAGTTAAGAACACTATAGGTTAACCTATGTTAAGTAATCAAGGAAACTAGAGACTTATATTGTGAAATTCGACCAAAATGGTATAAACATGATATTGGAAAATTACCTACTGTTATAGAGGACTTAAAAAGGAAAACATAGCAATTTGGATCATCAAAAACGAGTACACGAGTCAATAGTTATGGCCAAAAGAAGTTAGCAAAACTGGAATTTACATTCTATGACAGAACCTAAAACACGCAAAACGAGGCACTTCTAGCCCATTTCATCAAAAAGTTAAAACACGAAAGTTGTTCGGAACGACGTTTTCTTCAAAAAAATATTTGGAGCACAAGTCCTGAAAACGCATAACGAATGACATTTTTTCTAAAATTCTTAACAGCCCTTTATAGTACCTAAATGATCATGTAATAGGTCACGGCTAATTAAAACCAAGAGGCCTAATGGCCTTAGGCCGAGACAACAGCCACGGATAACGCCAAGGATGAGTCTCTAGACCATGGTAGCCCCGACCAAAGCCATGGCAAGGCCACGGCTAGGACCTTAAGGCTTTCTAAGCCGAAAACATGAACTAAAGTGTTAGTCATAACATAACCAACTAATTTGGATCTACTCCATCAATAAACCATGAGGTTTTGCAAATAATATCACATCCGTACGAGACATAATGAACTTATAAAGATAACCATCTTCATTCAAAATAAACTTTCCTAAGTTTATTCAACTTTCGGACATGTAACGTTTAAAGACCAAAAACATATATTTTCTATCGAATACTACAACACTAGGGAGCTTCATGTGAGGGGTTTCGTTTGGGTAAACGGATCGACGAGTTGCTAGATTTACGAATTAAAGTGTCCTAGCTCCTCGAACGTTTACTACATGACCTCTGAATTATGATGGCCTGAACGGTAGTACAAGATATACAAACTAAACGTGTTTCATAAACCATCTTTATACAACGACCTACACGACACACTAAGTAACTACATCATGAACAATATGCAAGACATATATAGGCTCGTCTTTGTACTCTTAGACATTATTCCAACCGAAGTCGCAACGTTCTATTGTAGGTTGCACTTAGAGGTTTCCCGGCTTATCTATCGAACTTATTAAGGCACTAAGACACCATCCAACTCACGGTGAGTTCATAGCCCCACTTTCCATTACTTAATTGTTTTACAAACCCTTGGGGGGAATACATGCTATTTTAACCGAACATAATGCTTTGAAATTGTATGCTATATGATTTTTTTATTATCACTAAGTTCCATCCTTGCCAATCCCAGGTCACATATCATGAACCATTTAATTACTAGGAATAGTGAGCGCGAGTATTGTGAATAGGCCAATTGGGATTGATGAATCCCGTTTGTATTGACCGGTTAGGCAAACAAACGCACTATATTTGAGACTTAGGTATGTCGGCAAAGTACCTACCGGGGCAACTCCACCGATTGATATTGGTACACGTTAACGTATTGGTTGCATGAGCTTTGTAAATAATAATAACCGTTTTGTTTTCCAACTATGAGTATGAGTCTAATTAACTCACACTACCAACATATTGTGTTCAATTACATAACAAACTCTATGAATATCACTCAACCTTTGTGTTGACAGTTTAACATGTATTTCAGGTGCATAATGATCAAGGTTAGCACGGAGGGGCACGGACTCAATCAAGAAGGCTATAACTTATCTTATCATTCAAAAAGACATCAAATGACTTTATATTGATGTATTTTGTAAACATGGAACCTTTTGGGACCTATCTTGTAAACTCTGATATATTATTTGAATGATAAATCCTTTTTAAAAATGACTCAGTTAGAGATCGTTTTCTATTATTATGACTGCTGTGCCGTCGAGTAACACCCAGTTTGAATTCCGCTGCATCATTGAATTGGAGTTGTTACAGATTGGTACCAGAGCCATGGTTGTAGAGAAACGGGTCTAAATGAGACCTAAACTATAACCACCTTTACAAACAAAAACATTTTTATAGCCTTCCGCTCTTCGTGCCTTCCATCCTTCAGACGATCATGGACTTGTTAGACATTGTATACTACACAAACATGTTAGCATATTGATATATGTACCCTTAGCACATTTGAGCATTTCACGTAAGCATGTTATGCTACGCAAACATATTAACATATTGATACATACACACTTGTTATATTTTGAGCACTTCCCGTAAGCTTTATATTTATTCTGACATCATAATCTTTATTGTAGACATCATGTCTGTACCTCCATTACCCGATCACATTCCCGCTATGCCCGCTCACTTACCGTTTCTTCCCGAACTCAATGATCCCTATCTCTAAGTACTTGATTATGACAATGAGGAAGAACCTTATGAGGATATAGTCAGTGACCAAGAGGAAGAAATGGAAGAAGATCCGGACGAAGATCCCGAAATGGACATAGACGAGGAAGAAGAGGAGGAACTACCAGTTGTACGACCACTATCACCATTAACCTCACCACCTCCTATCTCCGTAACCTCCTCCGAATCTAATCATAATACTCCCACTCGAGGTCCAAAGTCTACTTATGAGATCGGCGGATCATCCAAAATCACACCTACATTCATAAATTCTGCCCAATACGATGTATACTGCTTGAAACAAGGCCTCGACCTAACTCTACATAAACTTCAAAACATGGCACGCCAAATGAATGACTATGAACCCAAGGTTACTGCAGCCAGAATGGAAGCCGTTAATGTACGTCAACGCCTCAATTTGTTTATCCTTGATACGAGCTATGTGAAGGAAGACTTGACTCTTGTTCAGGATATAGTCTTGGATCCTTTAACCGGCTTGGATGACATCAAAATTAGGCTTATACGAGTGGAAAAAGCTCAAGTCGAAGACGCGCCCCAAATTCACGCGCTACAACACCACCTAACGGCAGCACAGATTCGACTGGATGTTGCCAACTTTGACCGGTACCAACTCAAGAATGAGTTGTATGCCGTGAAACAAAGGTTACGTCAAAGAGAAGTCGATGAAATTCACCCGAAGGATGGTGTGGATGTGCTAACCACTTATGGAAACACCAATCCGTCCGAATCCTCCAACTAGAAGTAGACTAGTGTTATAGTTATCTTTTGTACTACTAAGCTGAGTAGATTCAGTTAGTAAACTCTGTAAAATCTATGTAATAGCTAGCGGTAGTAAAATGTTGTAATTACTAAACTGAAAGTACCAGTTAGTAAATTTTGAAGAAGCTTGTAATAGGTTTCGATTTTGTAATCAATCAACGTTATATGAATAAAACTCTTGCTTTGTATTATCATGTGTTATAATCTAAACCTCCAACATAATTATTCTATCATTTCCATCAAAAATCATGTTTATTCTACCAACTCTATACTTATGACATACCTTTTATATAATAGCATCATGGCGCCAAAGAAGAATACACCACCAACAATGACTCAAGCCGCCATCAACAAACTAGTTAAAGATAGTGTGAAAGCCGCACTTGAAGCTGAACGCGCAGCCATAGCTGCAGCAGCTGCTGAAGCTGCCCTGAATAACACATCTAACCCTAACACTGAAGGACCAAACACAACTGGCCTTCTAGTGATAAATGTGGATTCAGTTTCTAAGGGCTGCACATTCAAGGACTATTTACACTGCAGACCCACTAGTTTCAAGGGTACTGAAGGAGCCGTAGGTTTGACCCGCTGGTTTGAAAAATGCGAGTCGGTATTTTCAATCAGCAAATGTATCGAGGAGGATAAAGTTAAATTTGCCACCAGTACACTGCTGGACGAGGCATTATTATGGTGGAACTCGGTATCTCAACCAATAGGCATCGAAACTGCTTATAAGATTTCTTGGGATAATTTGAAGAACATGATGATCAAAGAATACTGCCTCCGCATTGAAATTCAGAAGTTAGAAGTGGAATTCTGGAATCTTATTGTTAAAGAAAATGACGTCCTAGCTTACAACCGTCGATTCCAAGAATTGAGGATACTATGTCCAACAATGGTTTCGACAACTGAGAAACTGTTGGAAAGATATATCTGGGGACTCCCACCAAGCATACAAGGGAACGTGACTGCATCCACTCCCAAGGCACTTGATGAAGCTATGCGATTGGCTCTCAATCTCATGGATCAAGTGATACGAACGGGAGCTACCCAAAAGCAAAACCTCAACAACAACACCACTAACACCAACAACTCCAACTACCATAACAACAATAACAATAGAAACAACAACAATAAGCAACCATGGAATAGTAACCGTGGAGGTAACAACAACAACAACAACCCAACTCGAAACAACAACCATCATAACCAGCAAAACAAAAGACAAGAAGCCGCAACGGCTTATGTTGCTGCACCAACCGGAGGTAGATATACTGGGACCCAACCACAGTGCACTCAGTGTAACTATCATCATGTAGGTCCCTGCCCCGCCAAGTGCAACAAGTGTCAAAAGCCCGGACATCTTGCCAAGGATTGTAAAAGCAGGGCCACTGGAGCTAACACTCAGCCAATAGTTACATGTTATGGGCGTGGCGAAAAAGGACACTTCAGGAACAATTGTCCTCAAAACCGTAGTCAACAAGGCAGAGGTGCTCGTGGTAGAGCCTACGTCATGGGCAACGGTGAACCACAACAGGACCCGAATGTGGTTACTGGTACGTTCTCACTCAATAACATTCCTGTTAAAGTCTTATTCGATTCTGGTGCTGATATGAGCTTTTTATCTACTAGAATTGCGCCTTTACTTGGTATCACACCAATCACTCTAAACACAAATTACAGTATTGAACTAGCTAACGGTAACTTAGTAAATACTAATACCGTAATCCCAGACTGTACCGTTAATCTCCTAGACCACCCATTTAACATCAACCTTATGCCAATCAAACTTGGAAGTTTTGATGTAGTCATCGGCATGGATTGGCTATCTAAACATCGAGCTAACATCATCTGTGGTGAAAGGGTTGTTCACATTTCTTGTGACAATGAAACTTTGGTCATCCGTGGTGATCAAAGTGGAACCCGATTAAATATCATCTCATGTATCAAAACCTTGAAATACATTGAGAGAGGATGTTATGCCTTCCTAGCACACGTAACCGAAAAGAAATCCGAAGAAAGACATCTTGAAGATGTTCCCATCGCACGTGAATTTCCCGAAGACTTACCCGGACTTCCACCAAATCGTCAAATAGAATTCCAAATTGATTTAATACCAGGAGTGGCGCCGGTAGCCCGCGCACCTTACAGGCTAGCACCGTCAGAGATGCAAGAGCTATCAAATCAATTACAAGAACTTTCGGACAAGGGATTTATTCGACCTAGTTCGACACCTTGGGGAGCTCCCGTCTTGTTCGTAAAGAAGAAGGATGGATCATTACGAATGTGCATTGATTATCGTGAACTAAACAAGTTAACAATAAAGAACCGATACCCATTACCAAGAATTGACGATTTATTCGATCAGTTACAAGGTTCAACCTATTACTCAAAAATTGACCTACGATCAGGTTACCATCAAGTTAAGGTTCGTGAGGAAGATATTCCAAAAACAACCTTTAGAACGCGATATGGTGTCACAATTCGCATTTTCGGGTTTTTACTATGCACGGGTTTGCATTATTTCAATTAACGTATGGTTAATTATTAAACGTTACCACTCAGTCATTACTACGAATAATATAACCGATACTCCCGACTATGATCCAATTATGTTTACATACTCAAAATTATGATACAAAAATAATATTACTAATTTGCCCGGTGTTTTGAAATCATTTTCTATATTTTTCGGAAAACTCTTATAGCTCCGTCGGTTTGCGATATTTCATCACGATCATTATTTCAAACACCCGATTCTTATCAGTATCATGATTTTATAATTTTTACAACTTCGTCGTATTTTATTTCAACTCGTCACGATTTATTTTCAGTTAACCCGGTACCCGATAACACCTAAAGTATACACTAACTAACTAATACTTACATTATATTACCTAATAAGCCAAATTTAGATCTTATCATCTTTTTTTTTCTTCTTATTGCCGCCCCCCATTAATGCTTGGCCTAATGTTCCAAAATTCCTTTAATACATATAATTGGTGTAACTTTGATTTAATTTAGCTAACATTTTACAAGATCTCATTTTAAGCAGAACAAGTTCATTTCCTCATCTCTCTTTCTCTCTAAACCCACGGCAAGAAGAGGAAGAACAAGATCAACCATAATTTTCTTTTAGTTCAAGTGTTATAGAAGCTCCATTTATCTTCCTTGTTAGAGTTTTGCAATAAAAACTTCAAGGTTTTAATCATTTTCATCCAAAACTCTTCAATAATTCAAGTAAGCTCAAGAACATTATTTTTGATCATTTCATACTTCATTTTATTCATATATTGTTGATCTTCAAGTTATTTTTAGCATCTAGTCATGCAAAAGTCATGTTACCCATACCACTTTACTTATTCTTTTCTAAAAACACTAGATCTGTACGTTTTATTAACATCCTCGCGAAGCCCATCATTTTTGGTGATGTTTAGGAGCCATGACACCCTGAGAAAGTGTATGGTAGGATTTGTGTGTTTGTGGAGTTGTTTTGAAGTAGTTTGATCAAGCCGCGAACTAATAAAATGAGTTTCTAACGTATATATATACCTACTGTCCCGAAAATGTAAATCTGGAAAAATCAGTAAACATGGCGTTATTTTGGCCTAAATATTCAGAAAATACACTCAAAAACGAAAACGTGGGCGCTTGAATCACTAAAAACCGAGTTATAACGAAGGAGATATGATTTTTTTAAGTTAGAAGACAAAAACTATTATTTTCAGAAAATGCATGCTGATTGCCGAACTTCAAGGGACAAAACAAGGCGTTAGACGTGATCTAGGGGGGCCGAGCTACTGAAAATATGTTAGTTCATGTTATGACGAACGCGTGGATATAAAGAACGTTGAAAACGGACTTGTAACGACCGAGATATGAATTTTTGAAAAGCCGACGAACTATACTTATTTTGACAGCATTACAACACATATATTTTCTAAGTGTAAAACTAGCAAGTCACTAAGTTCATTGCCGATTTTCTATATGATCGAGGCGCGTATGATCAAAAGTCAAATGAGACGACATGAAGATTATGTTACAAGGATTTCAAAAACGTCAAGTTCTATTCCTAACTCTTAGCGTACAATATTTTGCGACTAGTTTTACGAGGCCGTTTGGTCATATTTTCACAAGTTGTAAAAAGGGTTATTTTGCGACGAAACTATTTTATTTGGCGATAAAACATCAAACAAGGATCGTGGTGTGCCGTTTCAACATATTTACACGAAAAGTAGTTCATAACTTGCCGAGACGTCAAAAATGTAGTTTTCGACGATAAACATTATTTTCAAAACTAACGAGTGGTATCGTTAACATACGTATTTGCATGTGTAGCATTGTATCATTGCTTACGCTAGATCATATCATTCATAATAGGTCGCGGTTAGAGATCGAGCCTCATTTCATCTTATCCATTATTATCATTGTTGCTATCGCATCAGGTGAGTTTCATAGCCCCTACTTTATACGTTTTGAACTTTTGGGGGAGATACATGCTTAAACTGCTTGCTTACATATATGATTGTGTTAAACTTATTTGCGTTATTCTTGAAAGCAAATCGCGGACCTAAGTATCTATCACTTGGGGTAGCCGTACAGTACATATCGCGGACCTAAGTATCTAACACTTGGGGTAGCCGTACAGTACATATCGCGGACCTAAGTATCTAACACTTGGGGTAGCCGTACAGTACATATCATGGACCTAAGTATCTAACACTTGGGGTAGCCGTACAGAACATATCACGGACCTAAGTATCTATCACTTGGGGTAGCCGAACATAAGTCTCCTCGTGAGCAACATAAGTCTCCTAGTGAGCAGCATAAGGTCTACTAGTGTTATAGAACGCACCTCGTATACGCACATGTCTTACTCAAGCTATATTTTAGCAGTGGGTTGTAAACACACAGGTTGCAAGTTTTGTTATGGGCGGGATTTGCAACTAGTGGATTTACAATGCCTTTGCTGTGGAAACATTCTCGAAGAACTTTTCAACTTATTTGTAACAAACTCTATGAACTCACCAACCTCGTGTTGACACTTTAGCATGTATTTTCAGGAACTAAGCAATAGCACGCTACTGGAGGCTTTTGGCAGGGCATGGCATGGTCATAGAAGACTCTGATAAAACATTTGGGACCGCTTAACTTATTTTATGGGCCTATTTCCGCACCACTTTTCATAATGTAAATTTAACACTTCTGATTTCTCAAATATATTCTAATTGATTGTGAAAAACCGTTCTTTGTACATGCGTTGCGATACCAATTGAGTTGCACCCCAGCGACACGTAAGCTTCCGCTGGACCCGATTTTGGGGGTGTGACAAATTGGTATCAGAGCCTAGGCTATAGAGAATTGGGTAATTTTAAAACCTAAACTATAGCTACTTTTACGAAAACTTAACCCTATGACTGCCACGTGCCTGCCTGCCAAGCTGATGCCTCATTTGTGGTTTGTTGCTGACATATTTAATGAGATTTATATCTTATTGCCAGATAGATTATACTCACTTACTCTCGTTGATTACTATAATTGTATTCCATATAAGTATGCTTACATATCATGCACGTCGCAGCGTTACACCTTTTCTTTACGTAGTTTCATCTTTCGACCTCAAGCCTGATCACCTGCCTTAGTCTTTTGAACCACCCTTTACATGTGAAGGACATAGTATTATTATAACTAAGCTGAGTATTCCAAAATTCATTGAACCTCGGTGGAATATAGACTGGTCATCTATATTCGACCCGGGACAGTGGGACATAGCCTGACCACCTATGTTCGACTCAGAGATGAATTTTGCAATACTGAGAGTAGTTATAATGGAATTATGTCCGGATTGATTTGATCGGTGTAAGCAATTCCATAATCGAGCCAAATTTTCAAAAGACCTCCTTCAAACCACTTGTTCCCAGTTTGATCTAAGTGACAGTTCTTGTTTGATGAGTTGCGAGGATCAAACTGGAATCAAGTTGTTACTCAAACCGATTTAGCATAATCCCATGACAGTTCTTGTTTGATGAGTTGTGGGATTAAGTAAAAATCGGTTACCTAGAGGTCTTTTGAAGGCTATGCTCGATCATGGGAAAGTTTACCCCCATCAAACCCGACCATGAGAACGTACGTACGTAGAACGAGCGAGCTGAATTCAGGGACTGAATTCCTCTAACGGGTGAAGACTGTCACAATTCGCATTTTCGGGTTTTTACTATGCACGGGTTTGCATTATTTCAATTAACGTATGGTTAATTATTAAACGTTACCACTCAGTCATTACTACGAATAATATAACCGATACTCCCGACTATGATCCTATTATGTTTACATACTCAAAATTATGATACAAAAATAATATTACTAATTTGCCCGGTGTTTTGAAATCATTTGCTATATTTTCCGGAAAACTCTTATAGCTCCGTCGGTTTGCGATATTTCATCACGATCATTATTTCAAACACCCGATTCTTATCAGTATCATGATTTTATAATTTTTACAACTTCGTCGTATTTTATTTCAACTCGTCACGATTTATTTTCAGTTAACCCGGTACCCGATAACACCTAAAGTATACACTAACTAACTAATACTTACATTATATTACCTAATAAGCCAAATTTAGATCTTATCATCTTATTTTTTTTCTTCTTATTGCCGCCCCCCATTAATGCTTGGCCTAATGTTCCAAAATTCCTTTAATACATATAATTGGTGTAACTTTGATTTAATTTAGCTAACATTTTACAAGATCTCATTTTAAGCAGAACAAGTTCATTTCCTCATCTCTTTTTCTCTCTAAACCCACGGCAAGAAGAGGAAGAACAAGATCAACCATAATTTTCTTTTAGTTCAAGTGTTATAGAAGCTCCATTTATCTTTCTTGTTAGAGTTTTGCAATAAAAACTCCAAGGTTTTAATCATTTTCATCCAAAACTCTTCAATAATTCAAGTAAGCTCAAGAACATTATTTTTGATCATTTCATACTTCATTTTATTCATATATTGTTGATCTTCAAGTTATTTTTAGCATCTAGTCATGCAAAAGTCATGTTACCCATACCACTTTACTTATTCTTTTCTAAAAACACTAGATCTGTACGTTTTATTAACATCCTCGCGAAGCCCATCATTTTTGGTGATGTTTAGGACCCATGACACCCTGAGAAGGTGTATGGTAGGATTTGTGTATTTGTGGAGTTGTTTTGAAGTAGTTTGATCAAGCCGCGAACTAAGAAAATGAGTTTCTAACGTATATATATACCTACTGTCCCGAAAATGTAAATCTGGAAAAATCAGTAAACATGGCGTTATTTTGGCCTAAATATTCAGAAAATACACTCAAAAACGAAAACGTGGGCGCTTGAATCACTAAAAACCGAGTTATAACGAAGGAGATATGATTTTTTTAAGTTAGAAGACAAAAACTATTATTTTCAGAAAATGCATGCTGATTGCCGAACTTCAAGGGACAAAACGAGGCGTTAGACGTGATCTAGGGGGGCCGAGCTACTGAAAATATGTTAGTTCTTGTTATGACGAACGCGTGGATATAAAGAACGTTGAAAACGGACTTGTAACGACCGAGATATGAATTTTTGAAAAGCCGACGAACTATACTTATTTTGACAACATTACAACACATATATTTTCTAAGTGTAAAACTAGCAAGTCACTAAGTTCATGGCCGATTTTCTATATGATCGAGGCGCGTATGATCAAAAGTCAAATGAGACGACATGAAGATTATGTTACAAGGATTTCAAAAACGTCAAGTTCTATTCCTAACTCTTAGCGTACAATATTTTGCGACTAGTTTTGCGAGGCCGTTTGGTCATATTTTCACAAGTTGTAAAAAGGGTTATTTTGCGACGAAACTATTTTATTTGGCGATAAAACATCAAACAAGGATCGTGGAGTGCCGTTTCAACATATTTACACGAAAAGTAATTCATAACTTGCCGAGACGTCAAAAATGTAGTTTTCGACGATAAACATTATTTTCAAAACTAACGAGTGGTATCGTTAACATACGTATTTGCATGTGTAGCATTGTATCATTGCTTACGCTAGATCATATCATTCATAATAGGTCGCGGTTAGAGATCGAGCCTCATTTCATCTTATCCATTATTATCATTGTTGCTATCGCATCAGGTGAGTTTCATAGCCCCTACTTTATACGTTTTGAACTTTTGGGGGAGATACATGCTTAAACTGCTTGCTTACATATATGATTGTGTTAAACTTATTTGCGTTATTCTTGAAAGCAACTCGCGGACCTAAGTATCTATCACTTGGGGTAGCCGTACAGTACATATCGCGGACCTAAGTATCTAACACTTGGGGTAGCCGTACAGTACATATCGCGGACCTAAGTATCTAACACTTGGGGTAGCCGTACAGTACATATCATGGACCTAAGTATCTAACACTTGGGGTAGCCGTACAGAACATATCACGGACCTAAGTATCTATCACTTGGGGTAGCCGAACATAAGTCCCTCGTGAGCAACATAAGTCTCCTAGTGAGCAGCATAAGGTCTACTAGTGTTATAGAACGCACCTCGTATACGCACATGTCTTACTCAAGCTATATTTTAGCAGTGGGTTGTAAACACACAGGTTGCAAGTTTTGTTATGGGCGGGATTTGCAACTGAGTGGATTTACAATGCCTTTGCTGTGGAAACATTCTCGAAGAACTTTTCAACTTATTTGTAACAAACTCTATGAACTCACCAACCTCGTGTTGACACTTTAGCATGTATTTTCAGGAACTAAGCAATAGCACGCTACTGGAGGCTTTTGGCAGGGCATGGCATGGTCATAGAAGACTCTGATAAAACATTTGGGACCGCTTAACTTATTTTATGGGCCTATTTCCGCACCACTTTTCATAATGTAAATTTAACACTTCTGATTTCTCAAATATATTCTAAATGATTGTGAAAAACCGTTCTTTGTACATGCGTTGTGATACCAATTGAGTTGCACCCCAGCGACACGTAAGCTTCCGCTGGACCCGATTTTGGGGGTGTGACATATGGTCACCACGAATTCCAAGTAATGCCATTCGGGTTGACTAATACACCGGCGGTATTCATGGATCTCATGAATCGAGTGTGTAAGCCGTACCTAGACAAATTCGTGATTGTATTCATCGACGATATTCTTATCTACTCCAAAAACGAAGAAGAACGCAAACAACATCTAAGAACAATTTTAGGATTACTCAAGGAAGAGAAATTGTATGCGAAATTTTCAAAATGTGAATTTTGGATTCGTTCGGTAAAATTCCTTGGGCATGTGATTGACAACACTGGTTTACACGTCGATCCCGCTAAAATTGAAGCTATCAAAGATTGGCCAACACCTACCACACCTACAGAAATTCGTCAATTTCTAGGACTAGCTGGGTATTACCGAAGGTTTATCGAAGGATTTTCCTCAATTGCCAAACCTTTGACCAAGCTAACCCAGAAAAACAAGAAGTACATTTGGAACGAAGACGAAGAAAAAGCCTTCCAAACCCTCAAACAAAAACTTTGTAGTGCCCCTATTCTAGCATTGCCAGATGGGATCAAAGATTTTGTAGTCTACTGTGATGCATCGCACCAAGGTTTGGGTGCCGTGTTGATGCAACGTGTGAAGGTCATGGCTTATGCTTCACGACAACTCAAGAAACATGAAGAAAACTACACCACCTATGACTTAGAGTTAGGAGCTGTAGTCTTTGCACTAAAAATCTGGAGATACTATCTATACGGTACTAGATGTACTATGTTCACCGATCACAAAAGTCTTCAACACATCTTGAATCAAAAAGAACTAAACATGAGGCAACGTCGATGGTTGGAATTACTAAGTGATTACGACTGCGACATTCGCTACCACCCAGGAAAGGCAAACGTAGTAGCTGACGCCCTGAGCCGAAAGGTACGGGTTAAACCATTACGAGTCCGAGCCTTAGTCTTTACCATAAATTCCAATTTTCCCGCTCAAATTCTTCACGCTCAAGCTGAAGCGGTGAAACAAGAAGACATCAAAAAGGAAAAGTTAGACGGCATGATACAGAAGAAATTCAAAACCCGTTCAGACGGAACTCTATGCTTCGAAGGTCGAAGTTGGTTACCACTTTATGGTGGCCTACGAGACTTGATCAAGCACGAATCCCATAAATCTAAATATTCCGTACATCCAGGATCTGATAAGATGTATCAGGATCTTAAACAACTCTATTGGTGGCCAAACATGAAGGCCGATATTGCAACATACGTTGGCAAATGTCTTACATGCTCCAAAGTAAAAGCCGAACATCAAAAACCATCCGGTCCATTACAACAACCAGAGATTCCTATGTGAAAATGGGAACGAATTACAATGGACTTCATTACCAAGCTTCCAAAGACATCAAGCGGATATGACTCCATCTGGGTCATAGTTGATCGTCTCACAAAGTCCGCACACTTTTTACCAATTAAAGAGACATACAAAATGGATCAGTTAACCAGACTGTACATTAAAGAAGTAGTCTCGAGACATGGTGCACCAATATCTATCATATCTGACCGAGACGGCAGATTCATCTCAAACTTCTGGCAGTCACTACAAGATGCCTTTGGAACAAAACTAGACATGAGTACAGCGTATCACCCTCAGATCGATGGTCAGAGTGAGCGAACCATTCAAACGCTGGAAGACATGCTTCGAGCTTGTATAATCGACTTTGGAAAAGGATGGGATACTCACCCGCCATTAGTCGAATTCTCCTACAACAACAGTTATCACGCAAGTATCAAGGCAGCACCATTTGAGGCGCTTTACAGACGAAAGTGTCGTTCACCTGCCTGTTGGGCCGAAGTGGGAGATGTTCAACTCACTGGTCCAGAACTCATTCGTGAAACAACAGAGAAGATTGTGCAAATCAGAAATCGACTTCAAGCCGCAAGAGATCAACATAAAAGTTATGCCGACACACGACGTAGACCCCTAGAATTCCAAGTCGGGGATAGGGTTATGCTAAAAGTATCGCCTTGGAAAGGCTTAATATGATTTGGTAAACGAGGAAAACTAAACCCAAGATACATCGGACCATTCAAAATCCTAGCCAGGGTTGGTCCGGTGGCGTACAGACTTGAGCTTCCTTCAGAACTCAGTAGTGTACACCCCACTTTTCATGTATCTAACCTAAAGAAATGCTTATCAGATGAATCACTCGTCATTCCACTCGATGAAATCCAACTCAATGACGATCTTCAATTCATCGAGGAACCAGTAGAAATCATGGACCGAGAGGTCAAACAACTCAAACAAAGCCGAATTCCAATTATCAAGGTTCGTTGGAACTCACGACGTGGTCCAGAATACACATGGGAACGAGAGGACCAAATACGTCAGAAATACCCACATCTTTTTACCAACAATGCTTCTACACCCAACGCAAATTGATCTCCGGGACGGAGCTCTCTTAAGGGGTGGAGACTGTAACAATTCGCATTTCAGGTTAATTTCTATTCCCGAAATTTTTACTATTCACTTTCACTATTCATTTCCGAAATTTTTATTACATATCCTCGTATGTTAAAATATTTTCATGACAAAGTGAAAGTTTGACACTCATCAGGTCATTTTCGCAAAAGTTATTAAGAAACTATACGTTTGGTTTAAACGCCATTTAAACATCCTGCGCATAACGAAAACCAACTGCGACAATTTTCCTCGCATCAGATTAATTTTTAGTACACTCACAATCAATTAGGGAATTTTTGATAATTAAGTTAAAATGTTACCAAATAGACCCTGTGTCTTACAGAACTAAACTTGCGTTTTAAGCACTTTTACTTATCCGCAACCTTAGCCTATACCTGCACCATATTTTCTAAGGAATTTATAAACTTTTATATTATTGGAAAAGTCAACATATTTTTCCCTCCTCCTTTGACCAAAAATCATTCCTTGATTTTTTAACACTTACGGTTTTATGTCTAAAGGACATTTAACACCAACCGACACTAGACTGAGCCCAGTCTAGACATTATAGGCCATTTTAATTCAATATCTTCATATTAGAAAAGTTACACTTTACTTTTCTCAGTTTTACGCAACTTTCGTACGTTTTACGAATTACGCGTTTTAGACCCGCGTTTCCAGTTTTAACAGTGTTTAAGCAACCCGATGGAACTTACCACTCATTTTTTATTTTATTATGGAGTATAATGATAAGTTAAATCATTCTTACAAGTTTCATATTTTTACGATACCCGGTTTTACGTTTCGTGACCTAACAACTTACAGTTAGCGATTAACGGAACCAAAACTAACTCCATAAGTAGGATAATACCAAAACCAACCAAGTCATCTTATCCTAAGCCTTTGAACCGCCAATAGGGGGGGATTCATCCCTTGTGTGGCTTGATCTTATGCCTTGAACCCTAGGATGATTACATGTGTTTAACTTCCCATCTAAGCCTTAGAATAAGTCTTGCAACTAACCTCCTTAAGGCACCTTCCTAACCTTCCTAACCTCCTCAACTCACTATAAAAACCCTCTCCTCTCCCCATTGATGCCGCCCCATATACACAACGCAAACACCTTTCATTTGCTAGTTTATTTCAAGTATTATCAAAAAGATACAAGTGCTATATCAATCCAAAAACTCTTGTTAAGTTTTTATTGATCCAAAGCCATAGTTCTTCTTTATTTTGGTGATCTTTCATCCACACAAGAAAAGTTCTAGTAGAAGTCTTCAAGTGCTTTTCCAAGTAATCAAAGAAGTAGGAAGCTAGTTCTTGATCAATCAAAGTCCTATCCTTGTTCTTAGTTTCCTTTCATTAGAAAGCCAAAAGTTGTAAGAAACCCTAACATATTTTATTGCTCAATATCATTTTCATGCTTATTATGCTTCATTCATGCTATATATGGTCTTTGTTTTATGTTCATGATGTATAAAAACTCTTAAAACAAGTTAAGAACACTATAGGTTAATCTATGTTAAGTAATCAAGGAAACTAGAAACTTATATTGTGAAATTAGACAAAAATGGTATAAACATGATATTTTACAATTACCTATTGTTATAGAGGACTTAAAAAGGAAAACATAGCAATTTGAATCATTGAAAACGAGTACACGAGTCAAAAGTTATGGCCAAAAGAAGTTAGCGAAACCAAAACGGCAAAACTGGAATTTACATTCTGTGACAGAACCTAAAACACGCAAAACGAGGCACTTCTGCTCTGTTTCATCAAAAAGTTAAAGCATGAAAGTTGTCCGGAACGATGTTTTCTTCAAAAAAGCTTAAGAGCATGAGTCCTGAAAACGCATAACGAATGACATTTTTTCCAAAATTTTTAACAGCCCTTTATAGTACCTAAATGATCATGTAATAGGTCACGGCTAATTAAAACCAAGAGGCCTAATGGCCGTAGGCCGAGACCACGGCTAACGCCAAGGATGAGTCTCAAGACCATGGTAGCCCTGACCAAAGCCATGGCAAGGTCACGGCTAGGACCTTAAGGCTTTCTAAGCCGAAAACATGAACTAAAGTGTTAGTCATAACATAACCAACCAATTTGGATCTACTCCATCAATAAACCATGAGGTTTTGCAAATAATATCACATCCGTACGAGACTTAATGAACTTAGAAAGATAACCATCTTCATTCAAAATAAACTTTTCTAAGTTTATTCAACTTTCGGACATGTAACGTTTAAAGACCAAAAACATATATTTTCTATCGAATACTACAACACTAGGGAGCTTCATGTGAGGGGTTTCGTTTGGGTAAATGGATCGACGAGTTGCTGGATTTATGAATTAAAGTGTCCTAGCTCCTCGAACGTTTACTATATGACCTCTGAATTATGATGGCCCGAACGGTAGTATAAGATATACAAACTAAACGTGTTTTATAAACCATCTTTATACAACGACCTACACGACACACTAAGTAACTACATCATGAACAATATGCAAGACATATATAGGCTCGTCTTTGTACTCTTAGACATTATTTTAACCTAAGTCGTAACGTTCTATTGTAGGTTGCACTTAGAGGTTTCCCGGCTTATCTATCGAACTCATTAAGGCACTAAGACACCATCCAACTCACGGTGAGTTCATAGCCCCATTTTCCGTTACTTAATTGCTTTACAAACCCTTGGGGGGAATACGTGCTATTTTAACTGAACACAATGCTTTGAAATTGTATGCTATATGATTGTTTTATTATCACTAAGTACCATCCTTTCCAATCCTAGGCCCCAAATCATGAACCATTTAATCACTAGGAATAGTGAGCGCGAGTATTGTGAATAGGCCTATTGGGATTGACGAATCCCGTTTGTATTGACCGGTTAGGCAAACAAACGCACTATATTTGAGACTTAGGTATGTCGGCAAAGTACCTACCGGGGCAACTCCACCGATTGATATTGGTACACGTTAACGTATTGGTTGCATGAGCTTAGTAAATAATAATAACCATTTTGTTTTCCAACTATGAGTATGAGTCTAATTAACTCACACTACCAACATATTGTGTTCAATTACATAACAAACTCTATGAATATCACTCAACCTTTGTGTTGACAGTTTAAGCATGTATTTTTGGTGCATAATGATCAAGGATGGCACGGAGGGGCACAGACTCAATCAAGAAGCCTATAACTTATCTTATCATTCAAAAAGACATCAAATGACTCTATATTGATGTATTTTGTAAACATGGAACCTTTTGGGACCTATCTTGTAAATTCTGATATATTATTTGAATGATAAATCCTTTTTAAAAACGACTCAGTTAGAGATTGTTTTCTATTATTATGACTGTTGTGCCGTCGAGTAACACCCAGTTTGAATTCCGCTGCATCATTGAATTGGGGGTGTTACACACTGCATCCTCCTATTCTATACTCATTCATTAGCTTGATTTGTAAATTGACAACTTCCTAACAAATCCGGACTCACTTTTTGCAAAAATATCATAGATCACAAGTCCAACTGATGACTATAGATATTGTCCAGTATCCACATATGTTTCCTTACTTGGTTAACATGTCATCCTTCAAGACAATTAAGATTTACATCGAGTCATAACTCACACTTAGGTTATAGATGTATTATCTAATCTTGCTATCAAATCTCAACAAAGTAGGATTGACAACTTAAGTATTTCATCCGAAATATTCAAGTGAATTTGACTTATGATTGTAGTCATTAAAAGTCACATCCGAAAGAATCAACACCCAAGTATTTTTAACAACTTATGTTAAAACACTTATCCTATCACCTAAATACACTTGTACTTTCACCATTATCCCATCACATTCACTTCTGTGATATGTCTTAAACCCTAAGCTTCAGATCACATCACACACTAGCTATACTAACCAATGGATCATAAGAATTAGTCTTCATCCTCGTTGACCATAAGAATTAGTCTTCGTCACATTCAACCCCTAGGTTTCACAAATATAACCAAGCACTTCATCCACTAGTGAACTACAAGAATTAGTATCCATTCTTGTCATCTTCAACATTCATGAAACCCGAAAGCTCATCCATAGTACAACAAACTCCTACAACACCATAATCCATGCCATTGAGTGTATTGCTCAAAAAGCCCTTAGTCCAACACTCATACCAAATCGAATACACGTTGAATCTACTCGACCATACTTTATCGCCTATAGGATTAGAACCTTCACCATCAAATGAGCATGATGCTCACATTCATTGTTTATCAATTTCCACTAGGTTTAAGTAGTATCACTTTCACAAGTTATCAAAGTATTAGTAACACTTTGTCATTAAAACTTCTGCGTAAGTTTCATTTTTAACAACATATGTTAAAATGCTATCTCAAAGATAACCTCATGCAACCCAAGTGACAATGAATATTGAGGAGTATATATAAGAAACTCAAGTGAATCCCTCTTGTCATCATCTAGTAAATTTAGGATAAGTCTATCCAATTCAAACACTTTGGATTCATATCTTCTCTTAGGAAAACATGATGTTTCAAAAAAAAAATTATGTCTAAGAAATCATGTGTTTAGTTTTCATTCTGTCAAAAGGATAGTATATATCCTATGCATCATTCTCTCTTTGCAACATGAACGGTTGTGTTACAAGAGATTTCATTACATCTCATTTTGTCATACTCAAGCATGATCACATGAGATAATCTTACTTGTTGAAAGATACTATATGTATCTGTTTTCTTTCAAGCGTACATCTAGTTCAAACCTTGTGTGTATCCTACACATCTCTAGAGCATACACAAGATCTATTAAAGTTGGTAACTTTACTTAGATACTTGTTCCAAAGAACTTTCTTGAAAACGTTCTCAAACACATCTCTTGGTCTTAGATAATCAAATCACTTATACAACACTCAACATAAAAGATGTCACCCTTTAGATCATTCAACCTTAAATTCCAAACACAAAGATTAAAATCTGTTGACACATATTTGTCAAATTCCCGTGTAAAACATGACATCTTCATCACCGTAGTTTTAATAGATATAGTTGAGTCTCATTAAGTCATGTATTGATGAATTGTCATCTTTATATACTTCAGTAGACAAAAATAGGAATTCCTATCTTTCAGACATGAGAATGACTACTGGAGAATCTGTTGCACTAGAAAATCAATTTAACCTAACGGTTAAATTGCTTCCAGCAGAGAAGTTGGGTATGTGGAATCACCCGTAAAAATGGCCGTGTTTAGCTTGAATTGAGCAACGCTAGTAGTAGTCTCATATTCATTCTCCAACTTGAAAATTCTGTATTCCTATACTTGCCTAAAGTAAATATTAAAAGATGATATTTTATCTTGTCTTAGTAATATTAATCAACTCAGTAGTAGATGTGATTTTTCTTAGTAAAATCACTTACATTACATATGTATTGATTACATGTTATGTGTTTGATATGTTTAAGTGTCTTGACGTTATCATGATAATTATTTGATTGATAATCATATGTGTAAACCTTTGAAAGGTTTTATTTACATGCTTATATATGTTTAATGCTACTAGATGATAACATGATACCTGTTATATGATATTTCACAAGATTAACATGGTTCTTGTTAACTCACGATATGTCATTCTTAATACATGGTGTTAGATAGCTCTTGTCTTTATTTGACATTCATTGAGCTTTTTCGTAGGATAGTCTAAATGATGCATGCTTCTAAAATGTTAGAATTGTTTGTATGAACCTGTCGTTTCATTACTTTTGTGATCATGTCACACTATTTGTTTGCCATGTGTGCACTTATATATCTAAGTGCTTTTTGGTATGATGAACATTTAGAAGTCATTTTATTTTACACATAGATCATTATGTTAATTAATAAGTAAGTATGCTTAAGTGACTAAGCCTAACTTCAAAACAATTTCACAATATAGTATCTAAAACAATGTCATGCTATCTTGCAATATGATTATTTGTCTTTATGCTATGTGGTAGCTTTTTGTCTAGTAGATGAATATTTATTTTTGTTTACATAAGATGTTATGATTTCTGCGATATTCACATATTTTATCATTAAGACTTTTGTCTTGTAGATTGACAACAAATTGTTTGTTATTTCTCTTTGTTATGCTTATTTTGCATAATTGCTGTCCCATTATTGCTACTTAGATTAATAATATGTTTATGGGATCTACTTTCTTGCATATAGCTTTAAAAGCAAATAGGATTAAATTTTAGAGGTTTGAAATTTGTGTTTGGGTATCTTTCAACATACCTCTCTCCAAATCGTATTGTTGCTTCCGCTTTCCTAACAACATCTCCGTCATCCTTTAGTTATAACTGTAACACCCCAACCCAACAAGGGTAGAAGTATCACATTATGGTGACAAATCAAAGCATACATAAATACACAGCGGAAGTCTTAATAAATAAATCAAGGAAATCAAGTCAACACGACTTGAATAGATACATAAGTTCGAAAGATAAAGAAACATCCAAAATACGAATACACAGGAAATCCATGTCTAAAACAAAGTCATAAGATAAAGGTGGTCATCTAAGGTCAAAGCTCCATCTAACTCTCATCCCATCCAAAGCATAATCCAAAAGCTCCTAGCTTAGATACCTGCCGCGGGAAAAGAAACGCGGCTGAGCTTAAAAGCCCAGTGAACAGATATATAATATAAACGTAAACGAACAAATGAAGCATAATGAAAGAGATAATAGATAAGGTAAAAGAGTAAAGGTTAGGACAGTCATCCACCACGAGCTCATATCAAACATATCATATCATAATCATATAGAAGTGATACCTCTCAAATAAGCCGATAATATGAAGGGTGTCCTCATGTACCAGTTGGAGTAATCAACTCCCAGGGGTGTAAAAGGAGTGGATT
>CP139507.1:350897506-350907506 GCA_021014915.2 Artemisia tridentata subsp. tridentata
TTGTGAGTGCTATAAAAAGCTCACTCTTACAGAAGAAAGAAAGTTAGTTTGATTTTAATTAGTTTGTCTGAGTAGTTAATTTAGTTGGGGTGTAGTGTAATTTAGTCAGTAAGTTATATTTAGATAAGCTTTTGCTTAATTTCAGTCTATATGTAACTTTATTTCAACTCTCAGTTTAATTTAAATAAGCCTTGTATTGGTTTCACTCATAGTTCAGTTTAATGTTAATTCAGTGATTTAAGTTAATTGTTTTATTTAAACTTTATACGCTTACTCTATGTTCTTTAAAGCTCTTCCTCAGCTTGTTCTAGTTTTTTTAAAGTTAATTGTTGTTTTGCTCTAGTTTCAATTTCAAATTAAGCAAAAATAGTTCAAAAGTCAACACGTAAGTCAAACTCAGCTTTTTGCTTCATTCTTTGTGCTTCATTACCAGTTTTCATTGCTTAGTTAATTCATTAGGTCTTTAACTTCATCTATCTTTTTAGCTTTTTAGCTTAAATGTTATTGTGCCTTGCTCATAGCATAACAGCCCTGCAAAGTGGGTTGTTTGGGTGTAATGGGTAAACAACGGGTAGATTTAGGTTCTACTGTTATGTGCTTTGGGTCAAGTTTGGTTTAGAGTAATTTGGTTTAGTTAAGTGTTTTGGGTCACTGGCTAAGCTCATTCTTAGATTCATGTGGCATTATTGTCTTGAGGTGGAAATTAGAGGATTAAAACTTTTCTTAGGAGCTTATATAGAGTATAAGCTAAATCTGTGTTTGATTTTAGAATTTTGGTGTCCCTTTAGAATCTCTTAGTTGATATTCATTTGGTTGTTAGGTTGCATTTAGCTGATGAGTTTCGTCTAGTTCATTTCTCTGCACAAAATGTCTGTGCCGGTCTTATTATTCAAGCTACACTAGTTTTACAGGTTTGTTCTAATGCTTATTTAAGTTTTCTAGTTTCTGATTTTCAAGTTATAAGTAGTCTAACTTGGTTGTAGTTAGGTTATTCCAAAAAGTGCATTCTCGTTTAGAGCTTATTTGAGCTTAAAAATTAAGCTCAAATTTAATCTCAGCAGCCCTGCACATGTCCTCCCACTCAGCCCCTTTTTTTTAGCTTATTTGCTTAGCTCAGTGCTTATTTGCTTTAGTTCCCTGCTTTATCTTTGTTCTCAGTTTTTTCCATTGAACTCAGTTTAATTTAGTTATTATAATTACCTTTTAGCTTAAAAATTAGCTTGTGGGCTTATTCCTTTTTTCCTAGTTTTAGTTAGTGTATAAACAGTCTCTGCCCTTTTAGCTATTTGTTTATTTCTAGCTTATTCCCCTTTTGATTATTGAAATTTCGTCTCCCTTAAGCCCCCATTAGCTTATTTCATTGTCCTTAGCTTATGTAGGTTTATAACCCCCCTTTCATTTCAAACTTAGCATTTGCCTTTTTCTTTGATCAGTCAATAGAGCTCATTTCTGAGCTTTTTTTAGCTTTTCAAAAATTAGTTGCAGTTATAAATATTGTTATTTCAATGTGCTTTTCCGTTTGTAAAAAAAAAATAAAAAAAAATAATTAAGGAACAAAAGAGGTTGCCTGGGTTCAAATCCTTGGGCCCTCTTGCTACACCCCCAAACACAAAACCACACGCCCTAGGGACTTTTTCTTTTGACTTTGCATAGTTTTTTTTTAACAAGCTTTTTTCCTTTTTGTTTTATTTCATTTTTTTTGCTTGTTAACTGCTTATTTCTTTTAAGCGTTGCTTGTTTTTTTTTTCCCTTTGGATTAGAATTCCAATTAGGACTTTCCTGAAATTTTTTTCTTTAATTTTCTATTTCTTTTGTTTTTTATCCATTTTTCATTTTGATTTAGTTTTTAATTCATATTAAATAAAAATATTAATCAGAAAAATGAATTCTTTTTTAAAAAATTTTCTTTTATTAATCAGAACTTAGGAAAATGATTTGTGCCCATGGGTTTTTAATTTATTGGGTCGTTTTGACGTTTAGGACGGGATTTTCCCGGTATAAACGTTTTTTCAGTTTTCCTTTACGTTTTTAGCTTACGTTATTAGATTATTGTTTTCCTTATTTTTTTAAGTGTTTTTAGTCATGTTCACATATTTTAGCGTTAGAAACCCAAAATTTTCTTTATTCTCACCATTCAAACACGTTTCCAAAAGGGATCACAATTCCATTCAACCTTCGTTGGAAAAACGACTCGGGTTTACAACTTGCCTTTTTTAATCCTGGAAAAATATTGTGGATTTCCGTCCGTTCAGGATCTAGAGTAACTTAATCATCAAACCAGCAATGCTATCAAAATTGGATCCAAAAAAACATATGACAATCATTGAAATCCTAAATCTAAAAACCTAGCACGATATAATCGCTGCAATACGATTGCATTTTTTGCAGCAGTTTTTGCCCCTTAAACTATGGTTGGCTCAAAGACAGTTGCATTTTTTTGTCGTCGATTATTGTGAGACTTTCGGAGGGCCGAATCATCATAGCCAAGCATTTAGAAAGTATCAGTCTTTAAATTTTTACAAAATCACGACATGGAAATCAAAATTTAAACTCAAGCATAACCAGTATTTTTTATCACTACCCCAACAAAAGGGCCCTTTTCAAGAATTTTTTAAATTTTTAAAGGGAAAATTAAGTTTTAAATAAACTTTATAACTTTGATTCAAAATAAAATGCCGAACACTAAACAAAATTAACCGTAACTTCAATTAACCCCTTTTCTCTAACTGTAATTATATAGCAAGCTTAATCAGGCCTTTTACTCATCATTCCAACCAAAAAACCCCCAAATAATTTTTGCTTATTACCAATTAAATCAACAAACCCTAAATAAAAAATAGTTTTGCATAAAATAAATTTCATATCTAAAATTATTACCTACACCCCTTGTGTGTGTGTGGTGTGTTGATTTATGTATAAAAAATCAAACAAATGAAAAAGGGAACCCTAAAAATATCTGAAATTGATAATGGAAAACATATTTATAATATGCAGTGAACCCAAAAAAAAATTAGTGGCAAAAAGTGCAAAACCCCTAACCTTATTTTAAACCTCTTAGCCAACGGCTCGGCTCAGCTCGGGTGTGAACATTGCCCTTTCGGCCAAGGCTCTAATTTTCCCGAGTATCCTCCTCCCTAAAAGCCCCGTCACCCGATTGGGTTTGCAAAAATACTGGCTCTAAGTTTCACTTCGGGCAATTGTTATATAAATTAATATATATACATTAAAAGTGATTAGGATACTTTTGTTTGTTCCGACATTAAAGTTAAGAATTCATATTATTTTTAACATATTTCAAAAATTTATACTAGGGGAAAAGATATATTAGAAGAAAAGAAACAAAACCAGCAAAATAAAAGATTCAAAATGATCAATGATGGTTTACAGAGCATGTCTCCCAAAGATTCTTAGGAAACAAGATCCCTAGATTAAAAAAAATATATATATATATATATTTTATTATATAATATATATATTATATTATTATATATATATATATATATATTTATTATAATAATTAAAATTTAAAAAAAAAAAAAAACAAAAAAAAAAAAAAAAAAAAAAAAAAAAAAAACAAAACAAAAACAAAATTCTCTATCCGAAAACACAATAACCAAATAAAAATTTAAAATAATTGTTCATGTCAAATCATATGTGATTTTTCAAGACAGAAATTGAACATTTTAACAAGTTCATTTAAATTGAAAGTATATAAAAAAAGCCCCCCTTTTCGAAAATTGATTTAATTATGTTGCAATGATTTTTAAATTTGTTTTGCGTAACAATTAACAGTAAAGTAAGTATTTTAAATTTTATGAAAATGAATTTCAGCATTTATTATTTGATTGGAAAAAATTTGTGGTCTATGTTAAACTTTTAATGGGCAGATAAGGTGTAAATTTGTATGGGTCAATTTAAGTAGCTAGTTCATTTTTTTTTTTAAAAAGAAGTAGAACATATAAATAACGTAAGAAATTCAGTTTTAAAATATATAAATGGTACGCAAGAGTATGGACATTTAACAAAGCAAATTTCCTTTATATTTTTACTCCCTTGTTCAAATAATAGTCCTATTTCCTTTTAGGGATGTCTCAAAATAATTGTTTCTTTTCTTTTTAGATAAACGAGATATTTAAAGTGGGGAGATAAAAGGGTTTTAAAAAGGTTAGGTTTTTATCCTTTTCCAGCCAGAACGAAGGGAGTAGAAGCCCGTAGGTCAACCCGATGAATGTGGAAAGGGAATAATATTGTCATTTTCATGAGTTGTCGCTAGAAAAAATTAAAAACAGGTGATGAGGACGATATGATATGCATTGAAGGGTTTAAAAAATGAAAACAAACAAGTTTGAAAGATTTAAAAGAAGGGAAAACCCTCCATAAAGTTGGGGGTAAAAAATTGGTCAATCCCATATGTCTTTATTATTCACAAAGATGATTTATGATTTTGAGAAAACATAAGGACCCTTTGATGCAATACACAACCCTTCCCCAGCCACTCAAATTTCTTCGAAGTTTTTGTTTCATTTCTCACGAGTTTAAACACGTAATACCCCGATCTCTCACTCGAGAGTGTTTGATATTAAAAAGGTTTGGCAGTCTCCGCTCACTGAAACAAAAAGCACATATTAAGTCTGGACCCAAAGAGATTCAAATATAAAATTCATAGGACCATGCCAATTTCACTTGTGTTCAAAAGAAAAAAATTGGGTACCTAAGAGTCCTTTGCAGATCTAACATTTTCCAGAAGATTCATAGTGGAAATTTCTTGTAGTGGTCCATGATTTTTAAATGAAACCCCCGCAGTGTCAACATAAAAACAGCTTTGAAAGTGGGTATTCTAGTTAATCCCTTTATGGTTTAAAGGGCATGGTGGAACTGGTAATCTAGCGAACCAGGATATTTTTATGGTGGTTACTTTGCTTCAAACGGTCTTTTGGTAGAGTGGGGCCTTTAAGTATACTTAAGTGGCTCACCTGGATTTTTTGTTAGCTTTTTTGGGGCATCCAATTCATGGTAAGGGCAGGAGGAAAATTCTTAAATAGAATTACATGACATTCGAGCTGGACCCTACTACGGAGAGTATTTTATGAATCGGTCCTGATAACGTAGCTCTATAGTTGGATTTATCCAAAGTCTTGATATCGGTCCTTAACTAGATTAGGAGGTTAATTCTACCTCCCTAAGGTAAATGGAATCAAGACATTTATCAGTAAAAACAATCGTAGTGGGGAAAATTCTATAGAAAAGATCTATAAAAAATCGATTGGCCTAACATCATTATTATCTACCTTTTTGTTGTCAGGTACCGATGATGAAAGCCGCTTCGGATGCCCACCCCATATACTTTTAAAAATCTTCACCAATACATAATTTTATTATATGTTTCATCCTCAACAAGCTCAAATCAAAAAAGTTCAAGACAATATTCCCTCAAAGTCAAGAACAAAACAAGGGAAAGTCAAAAAAAAATTCAAAAAGATACGAGGATGACATAAGTATTAAGATCAAAAAGTTTACAAGTCATATGAGTATGTTGGAAGGGAAAGCAAGAACAAACTTTCGAAAGGGTGTTGATGAAGACAAGAAAGGACGAGAGATTTTACCTTAAGAACACAAAAAAATGAAGGAAAAAAAAGAATCAAGCTACTCTATTTTCTTTTACACAAGGCAACCTTAGTTACAGAAGACCAAGTCATTTAAGAAGTGTCTTTGAAGAGTGACCACCCCCTTTTGGGGGGGGATTTTTTAGCCCTTTAAAAGTGATGGTCATTCTATATTTAGGAACCTTGTATTTTTGAATAACTTTTATTAGTCTAAGTAATAGGCTTACGGGACTTAGAATGGACTAATTAAGCTAATATGGTCTAGTTAAGACATGTTTGTATCCATAACAACACTAGTCCAAGTCCATTCCTTGTAAAAGCCCCTCTTGCCCTAAGGCCTTTATGTATGCATGAGAGGGTGCCACAACACTTCATTTGTGTGTGTGAGTCTAAATTTTTGCAATAACAACATTTCACCTAGTTTTCATTCACCCACCTCTCTCTCTCTCTCTCTCTCTTCTCTCCTCTCTCTCTCACTCTCACTCACTACAAGGAAACAAAGAACGGGCGATGAGCACGATGCCGGGCGACACAATGTCGTCGGCCCTACTACAAATAAAAAGACAAAAAAAACTGGCTTGACCGAGCCAAGGTTGCGTTGGGAAATTTTTTTTGTTTGTTCAATACCGGGCGACAAGTCGTCGGTATAATGATGCCAATGTTTGACTTTCCAAAACCTGGTGAAAACCTGGGCGGGAGTTTGACCCGCCAATATTATGTCGACGACATGTCGTCGGCAGGATATAAACAAAAAAATAATTGTGATTAGCGTGGGATTAGCGATTGATTAAGAATTTATCTTGCCGTTAGTGTTATTGTACCGACGACATGTCGTCGGTACCTATTTAGTCAAGATTTTGACTTTTCCCGCATGTGAATATAGCGAATAATTGGGCGGGGTTTTTTTCCCGCCTTTATGACGCCGACGACATGTCGACGGTAATATTTCCCGCCAAATTTTCCTTTCCCCCGCCAATTTTTTACTTATATATATTGTATAATGAAATTATCACAAAACACGTAAATTCTCACAAAAAACACACATAACAATGGATGGTTTAACGCCGGAACAGGAATGGTCAAAGGCTTTATCACACGACCTCCTGTATAATGAAATTATACTTCATTGGGCTGGGAAATTTTTGATGAATATGGTTCTTATGCGAACTGTGCACCGTGGCAGAGAGACAAGATTCTGGAATGGTTGAGGAGAAAGCCGTACTATAGAGAGTATTTGGAAGAGCTAGATACTGCTGAAGCTCAACGTGCTGATGAAGCTCAAGATGCTGCTGTTGGAGGTGACGATGAAGCTGAAAGCTCGTTGGACCTCGACACCGAATTTTGTAATCTGGAAAATAAAGTAACAAATCTCGAAGCTACGTTTGCACATATCAAGGAAATGAGAGCAAGGAAGGGAAAAGATGGTGCGAGTTCCAGCAAAGCGGGAAGTAGCCGCAAAAAAAATAAACGGGTTGTTTCGTTTGATCTGTTTCGTTTGGTTGTCGAGTTGTTTAGTTTGAGTTGTTTCGTTTGGTTGTCGAGTTGTTTAGTTTGATCTGTTTCATTTGCTTGTCGAGTTATTTGTTTGATTCTGTATGAAATGTATGTGGTTGAGAACTCTTGTTTGTTTTAAATAAACGGTTTGCCTTCGTGTTTGTTATTGTGATATTGTTCCTTCAGTTCCATTCTTTGTGCATATGTAATTTAAAACATACGTATTTACTCCAACATTAAAGCGTACGAATTAAAATATAAAGCACATTCGACATTCATTTTTCACAACAACAACATTTTATTAAACACAACAATAACACAACAAACAACAACAACAACAGCAAACAATAACACAACAAACAACAACAATGACAATAACAGCAACAACAACAACAATAACAGCAACAACAACAACCTACATACGAAGATTTCCCATATCACCTAGCATGTCATTATAAAGGTCGTGAAATAAGGCAGCTGAATCAATTGTGTGTTTGTTTGGATGCATATACACTTCTAGCATTTTTATTGAGTACCATTATCTGGTGATTCAGTTTGATGCAGTTTGAGCACTCTGTATTTCCAGGACTCGATGTTGAAGGTCCTGCAGTGTAACGAGTGCAGTGTAACGAGTTGGAGTTATGGATGGTCCTGCGGATTGAGTTGGAGGCGTTGAAGCTCCAAGAGAACCGGTCATTTTGGCGAGTCGTTCCTCCTTCCATAAAAAAAAATCGCATCCAAACTCCTTTGTCCCACCCTGTTAAAGAGTAAAAACTATTATTTTTAACAACTAACCAAATTATTTATTAACACACAAAAAAGTATATAATTGTTCACCTTTGATAAAGGACACGCATAGTATGGTTTACCAAGGGAGTAAGGTTTATGCGATTCTCGCAGAATTACGTCTCCTCGTTTACAAGGACAAGCAAAAGATTCAAATTCCGCCATCTTCACCATGATAACAGTGTGTGTTTGTGGTTGTGAGGTTAAGTAGTTTTGAGTATAAGAGGTTGTGAAGTTGTGTGGATAAGATGTTAGTATATAAGAGCAGATCTTGGTGGAAATTTTTGGCGCCAGTATTTTGTGGGAAAGTTTTGGTGGGAGATTTTTGGTGGGAAATTTTGGTGGGAAGTGTTTTGTTGATAGATGGTGTGATATTATCTAGGGTTTCTTGTGTATAACATCTCGTCTCATTCGTTAAACATCTCGTGTACAACCCTAACATCTCGCTCATTCGTTAAACATCTCGTGTACAACCATATCATCTCGGATCATTCGTTTAACATCTCGCGTAGAACCATATCAAACGAAACAACTCGGCAAGCAAATGAAACAACTCGTGCTCATTAGTAGGAATTGCATCTTTCAAACTAGAACAAGATAAGCTGGAACTTTGTTGTTGAGCACGAGTTCTATAATTGCTCGGATCATTCGTTTAACATCTCGCGTAGAACCATATCATCTCGATCATTCGTTTAACATCTCGTGTAGAACCATATCAAATCGTTTAAACACTCGACAACAAACGAAATAACTCGCAAGCAAAGAAATAACCGACAAGCAAATGAAACAACTCGCAAGCAAATGAAACAACTCGACTCATTAGTTGGGGAATTGCATCTTTCAAACTAGAACAAGATAAGCTGGAACTTTGTTGTTGAGCACGAGTTACAAAATTGCTCGGATCATTCGTTTAACATCTCGCGTATTAACCATATCATCTCGGATCATTCGTTTAACATCTCGTGTACAACCATATCAATCGAAACAACTCGACAAGCAAACGAAACAACTAGGCAAGCAAATGAAACAACTCGACAAGCAAATGAAACAACTCGGCTCATTAGTTAGGAATTGCATCTTTCAAACTAGAACAAGATAAGCTGGAACTTTGTTGTTGAGCACGAGTTCTATATTGCTCGGATCATTCGTTTAACATCTCGCGTATAACCATATCATCTCGATCATTCGTTTAAACATCTCGTGTAGAACTATATCAAACGAAACAACTCGACAAGCAAACGAAACAACTCGGCAAGCAAATGAAACAACTCGGCTCATTAGTTAGGAATTGCATCTTTCAAACTAGAACAAGATAAGCTGGAACTTTGTTGTTGAGCACGAGTTACATAATTGCTCGGATCATTCTTTTAACATCTCGTGTACAACCATATCATCTCGGATCATTCGTTTAACATCTCGTGTACAACCATATCATCTCGGATCATTCGTTTAACATCTCGTGTAAAACCATATCATCTCGGATCATTTGTTTAACATCTCGTGTAGAACCATACCATCTCGGCTCATTAGTTAACATCTCGTGAATTGTTATGGCATATATATAGTACACATTCATAAGAAGGTGAGGGCCTCATATTTATCTCAATGTTGAAAGCAACCCTAGAACCAATCACATGGACTTTGAATATATTTGTCGACTACAACTTTCAAGAAATTGTAGCAGGTAATACTTTCTCGTCCTAAAATTATATCCTCTTTTTACTTTTTCGGTATTTACTTTTCAACTTTAAACTTAAGTATATGTTAAATAAAAGTACTTAAATTAAATATTTTTTTTTTATTTTATAAAAGTATTTAATTTTAAATCAAAGTATTTAATTTTAAATCAAAGTATTTAATTTTAAATCAAGTATTTAATTTTAAATAGAAAGTTTTTAATTTTAATTATATATTAAATAAAAGTATTTATAAGAAATAAACGTTTTTATATATCTAACTCATACCGATGACACGTCGTCGGTATCTTTGTGTTAAAAAACCGTCCAAAATAATTCATTTATCCCGCCAAGGCACAAGACGACAAAGTTTTCTTTTATTACCGACGACATGTCGTCGGCATAATTGAAAGACATACATAAAGTAGATATGGTCAAACA
>CP139507.1:350912506-350923453 GCA_021014915.2 Artemisia tridentata subsp. tridentata
TTTATTGGGAACTTCTACTTCATGAAAATGAGACTTGACTGTGTCAACTGAAAAAGGTTGAAATCCCAAATCACCAAATATTTTAATTCGATGGTAGCGGTGCCAAGTTATAAAACAATTTGAATCTGGGCTCAGATATTTTATTGGCTGCAAAACCTGCTAGCATTTTATAACATCCGGTTTTGTCACTCCAAAATAACGACTCATAGAGTAACTTAATCATCAAAGCTAAGCAAATGCTATCAAAATAGGATCCACAAAACATATGACAATCATTGAAATCCTAAATCTAATACCCTAGCATAGATATCAAATCGGCTGCAATACAATTGAATTTTATGCCATGCGGTTTTTGCCACTCTAAAACTAAGGTTGGCTGCAAAGCACAGTTGCATTTTATGTCGTCCGATTTTTGTGAGACCTTACCGGATGGCCGAATCATCATAGCCAAGCAAGTACTGCACGTATCAGTCATAAATTCTACAAAATCACGACATGGAAATCAAAATTTAAACATCAAGCATAACCAAGTACTCTACTCACTACCCCAACCAAAGCCTTTACAAGAACTTCTGACTTAAATGCAAAATCAAGTAAACTAAACTTAATAACTTTGATTCAAAATAAAATGCACGAACACTAAACAAAATTAACCGTAACACCTCAATTAACTCGTTTCTCTAACTGTAATGATATAGCAAGCATAATTTCTACTCATCATTCCAACCAAAACCCCTAAAATAATTTAAGCTATTACCAATTAAATCAACAACCCCTAAATAACAATATGTTTTGCATAAAATAAATTTCATATCTAAAATTATTACCTACACCCCTTGTGTGTGTGGTGTGTCTGATTTATGTATAAAAAATCAAACAAATGAAAAGGCAAACCATAAAAATATCTGAAATTGATAATGGAAAACATATTTATAATATGCAGTGAACCCTAAAAGTTAAGTGGCAAATAAGTGAAAAACCACTAACCTTATTTTAATCCTCTTAGCCAACGGCTCGGCTCAGCTCGGCGTGTCGGCTCGAGCCACAGCTCTACAATACACCCGAGTCATCCTCCTCCCTACAGCCACCGTCCTACCCGATGGCTTTGCAACAATACTGGCTCTCAAGTTTCACTTCGACAATTGTTATATAGTATAATATATACTACATTAAAAAGTGATTAGGCAAAACTATTGGTTTGTTCACGACATTACAAGTTAAAGAATTACATTATTATATTTTAACATATTACAAAAATTTACTTCTAGGCAAAAGATATATTAGAAGAAAAGAAACATCCAGCAAAATAATAAATTCACACATGATCAATGATGGTTTACAGATGCATGTCTCCAATGATTCTTACGGAAACAAGATCAATAGATTAATATATATATATATATATATATATATATTATATATATATATATATAATATATATATATATATATATATATATATATATAATTAAAAAAAAAATGTTACTCCGTCCGAAAACACAATAACCAAATAAATTCAAATAATAGTTTATGTCAAATCATATGTGATTTTTCAAGACGGAAATTTGAATACTTATAACAAGTTCATTGAAATTGAAAGTATATAAAAATGCCCCCTTTATCGAAAATTGATTTAATTATCGTTGCAATGATATAATTCTTTTCGTGTAACAATTAACAGTAAAGTAAGTATTTTAAATTTGATGAAAAATGAATTTTCAGCATTTATTCATTTGATTGTTAAAAATAGTCAAAGAGCTTTGATGACCTTTTCTCGGTTGTGGTCATGTTTATGACACTACCACTGATGTCACCTACAATATGTCATTTTCAGTGACTCGCATCTAGGGTGAGCAAAACCGAACGAAACTGACTCGTTTTGAAAAACCGACCGAAACCGACTCTTCTCGGTTTGGTATTCGGTTTTGGTTTTCCTGAAATTCGGTTTCGGGATAGGTTGGTTCGGGATCGGTTCAGGCCAAAAACCGAAAACATACAAACAAAACCGAGAAAACCAACCGAAATCGACTCGTCCTGAACCGAACCGAGTAAACCAAGTAATTTCGGTTCGGTATTCGGTTTTTGTTTTCCAGAAACTCGGTTTCGGGATGGATCGGTTTCGGGACGGGTCGGTATGGGCCCGATGCTCAACCCTACTCGTATCTGTATACAACCATGCATGTTAAAAAAAAAAAAAAAAAAAAAAACACTTCCCACACTCTTTTCTTTTTTACCGAATTGACAAGTGTTGTGTTTGGAAGAAATAAACTCACCTCGATCGGTTATTAAAACAACAAAATCTTCTATCAAAGAAAAATTTTGACATTGAATATGATAGACAATATAACCCAGTGACTTACCGTATGCTTACTCATTCACTATTTATAGAGTACAAGAGACCTAAACCCACAAGTGGGCTTGGCCTGACTAACCAGTCTAGCTAACACTCCCTGCAATCCAATATCCCAAGATAAAGGAACCGGCGTATATATGCAAACAAACCTTCATAAACACATTATGGAACGTTCATCTAGCTTTGTGAAAACATGAACAAGATTCTTGCAAATGTTCGTCTATTTGTTTTTATTTAACTTCTGGTAATTCTTAGTTATAGCATCGAAGTATAATTTCTCGTGAACTCATCAAAATGCCCCTCACTAGACTTGAATTCGATGTCAAAACAATCCATCATCAAAACCATTAGGGTCAGACAATATACTGCTGATGTAGTTGTTGCTGTTGTAAAAACTGCGTGAGCTTACAGAATCATTATTTGAATCATGCAAACCATAAGCAGATGAAAACAAATCTAGGTGATTATTTCTAAGCTCCAAGTTCTCGACTGGGCAAAGTTGATCCCAAAAACATTGAAGATCGTCAATGGTTCCTGGTGAGTCAGTATTATAATAATTGTCTTGAAACTCAAACTGCTGGTCCGTGGTACTAGCGCTGCAGCTAGATGACGAGTAATGCTCTTCAAAAGTAAAGTTAGACTCGAAATAATCATTCATATGATCTGCAGGCTGTTGTATGTTCAAAACGCTTTCAGTATCAGATGTTGGTGACGAGGTAATGTCATTTTGCTCCGCTTTTTCACAAACTAGGTTTTGTTTAATTGCTCGTTTCTTCAGATGGGAATGCCAATAGTTTTTTACGTCATTATCGCTCCTTCCAGGAAGTCTCGATGCAATGGTAGACCACCTTTTAATAAATTCCAAAAAGATAAAGTTCAGATACTTGATTTGTTCCCGTACGTGATTCTAAAGAAGTTAAATGATCATGCAATATGGATACCTATTTCCGAGAAGGGAATGAGAAACAAGTATGATTTCGTCTTCTTCCTTAGAAAACTTCCCTCGCTTTACGTTAGGTCTTAAATAATTCATCCATCGTAGTCTGCAACTCTTCCCACTTCGCGATAAACCTATAAGCAGAAAAAAATGATTCACTATCGCATGTGACTCTAAAAATAAATCAGGACACAAACTCGCAGAGTTGCAGAATATAGTTTTTGGTTATCTAGCTTTACCGGCAAATCTAGGCATGTGAGACCAGTTCCAGATGCCATATCTGTTGATATAAGAAATCAACTTCTGATCTTCTTCAACACTCCATGTAGCTTTCTTTAAACCTTTCTTCATGTCACTTTTTTTGAGACTTCAGTCTCATACAGAAATTATTTACTTAGTTCCAATTACTAGTACGTTGCGTTGTAGTACGTATGAATTGATGGAGTTAGCAGTGATTGATTCAGTACTATAAATACTTGTGCTTTTCTTATGGTTAACGAGGTAATTCTTGATCTCCATCTCACCGTCTTCCAGGATGGTTCCAACATTTATGATATTGTGTTGAATTTTCAGGGTGGTCCATATACTTAATTTCACCTTTCGAGACGCGTCACATAAGTTAAAAGATGTGTGACCATATGAAAGTCATATTATATTGACTAATGATATTTCCAAAAAAAGATTCACAAAAAATCTATCACACAATGATAACAAACCCTAACTACACGCCTAACTTCTAACCAAAAAATTAAGATAAGGAGCTTCAATTATTAGGTGACATGTGTCACTTCTCAACTAAAAATTCATTTTTATTTTCAAATTAAAGTATCTTTTTATCTATTTATTTTTTTATGATCTAATTTCACCATATTTTTTAAAATTTTATGATCTTTAATTCAACATCCATTTTGATATATTTTTATGAGTTTTTAGTTTTTAGATTTTTAGTGAGTTTATTTTATTTTAATTTAAATTTTTACAACTTTAACATTTATTTCAATCAATACAATCTAGATTCGTCAAAATCCTATACTTTTTGGGAGAGTGTTTGACGGGTAAGAGATTGCGAGGGTCTTTATATATGCGAGAATAATGATGTCACGGGAAAGCTACAGGAAACCCAAGCAAACACATGCAACTAACACATATACATTCGGAGTGTTGTTAAACAAATTCACTAAGAGGGTCTTTCTATATGTGGAAATAATGATGTCACGGAAAAGTTACAGGAAACCCAAGCAAACACATACAACTAACACATATACATTCGGAGTGTTGTGAAACAAATTCACTAAGCGGGTAGGGAATTTCGGGGAGAACTGGGCTAGCAATTCATTTACTATTTTTATAATATAACTATATTTATCGCCGCCGCTGTGTGCGGGTATCCAACTAGTCTAATCAAAATAATTAAAAAAAAATAAGAATCTATTTGATTGGACAAATGATCTTAGTCACATCATTATGTGAAATGTTTTCGTAAATTTTTTGTAAACATAACATTTCTTTTTAATTATAAAATAGGTGTTTCTCCTGTTGTACTGCACTGGTCTATAAAATTTAAACTTAGATGTTAAAGTTTCATAAAGAACTTTGTAATAATAAAGTTATCATTTACCATTCTTTGTAGTAAAACTTACAATCAAATATTGTTGTCATTAAATATTTCCTTCAATACCGATGTCTGAAGCAGTTGAGATGCGTATTATGAACTTCTAAAGAAGATACTGAAGTGATACTAGCTAGTCATAAATCTTTTACGTGTCATGGCTCAAGTGGTGACACTTTTTGTTGGGTCCTTCAGTACCCAAGAGTCGTTAAAACAGGATTTGAATATAAATTAAGCTAAGTGTTAATTAAACCAAAAATATTCTAAGTCACTGAGTGAACAGTCACTCAGTGAGTTACCTTCAAGATACTCAGGACGAGTCTAAGAAGAAAGACTCACCAATTCAGAAAGGCGGTTCTCCCTGAAGTGTTACTTGAGACGAAGAAGAAGGTAATGGGATCAGTGAGCGTTAGACAAGAGCTCACTAAACCCCAGTCTCCTCAACAACAATAACTGAAGACTGAAGACTGAAGGCGAATGACTGAAGAACCATGAAGCCTGAAAGAAATGGTGGATTGAGCGGGAAGGTTTGAAGAAGATAAGAACAAGTCTTATCTGGGTCAGAACAAACCATCCCTCAAGTGGCTAAAATTCGAAGAAGTGTCAGGTCTGACACTCGAAGACTTTTTGGCTCAATCCTATTGGTTCTTGGAAATGACAACTACTGTTGTAGTTGTCAGACACGCATTCCCATTGTTTATATATTTTTAGTCTTTCAGTACTCTTAATATGTTTGCCTATAAATAGCAAACAAATGAAGAAAAGTGGGTTAGGTATTTTTGTGCAATAAAAGCTTAGACTTTCACAATACCTCTTTTCTCCTACAAAGAGTAACGTATCCCTGAGATAGCTCAGTGGGTCGAATTGTTACCACTTAAAGCATTGCTTAAGTTTAGATAGGAGACACCATACCTTGCCTATTCAATCCCAAGTGTTTGTTCCGCAAAACACTTGGGTAATAGATTCTTTGATTCATTTCTAATAAGAATTTAAACGTTGAAAATACTTTGTGTTTTTATATTTACGTTTCATTAACTGTTAGAATAAATCAATACATTGTATTAGTCATAAACACAAATAGATTAACTTTATAGTTAACTCTAAGCGTGTTAAGGGAACAACGCTTTTTTTTTTTTTCTTTTTTTTCCTTCTAATACAACCCCTATAATCACACACAGAACACCTATTTTGGACCCACAAATACACTATTTTAATTAAAAAGAAAAAACATAAAAGCTATAGCACACGCCACAACCATGGCCTGGGTGATTGCGCGGGTGGTTTGACACCACCACCGGCTTCATGGCGCTCCCTTACCACGCGCCAAAGGGTGTTGGCTCAGTGCGCCAAACCATGATACCTTGTGCTCCTAATGCCAAAACTTCCTAGAAATCTAATCCTATTTGCCATCGTCAAAATTTACATGAATTTTTAAAAGAGAAAATTTCCAAACTAGTAAAAAAAGCATGAGTGGTCCATGACTTAGTCACCAATGTCACCCATTTCTCATTTTGGTAATGCTCGACTGCTCAACTGCTCGACTCCACCCAATTTTTGACACGTATCATTCGTTTTGTACTTTTTCTTAGAAAAAGTACAAAAGAATGACACGTGTCAAAAATTGGGTGGAGTCGAGCTGTTTAGCAGTCAAAGTCGAGCAGCTAAGCAGTCAAAAGAATGACACGTGTCAAAAAAATTGGGTGGAGTTGAGCATGACGAAAATGAAAAATGAGTGCCATTGATAACCAAGTGATCGACCACTCAGGTTTTTTTTATACTAGTTTGGTAATTTTCTCTAAGAAACAAATGAAATTAACTAAAACAACAACTTGAGAAATACATCATCCAAAAAAAGCACTCGGCAAAAAGATAAAGCTGAAAACGAATCTAACACAAAATACTGGAGAACGACATGAATGGATTTTTACCTAAGTGTCAGACACACAGTACATACACCATGTGACTAATAACTACCCCAATTCTTTGTGTTCACACTTAACAAACATTGAAAACCCAGGTAGACTTTTTTTCGTTGACTTTTTGAAATGTGTTTTGACAATACGGTTCAACAATAATGCATATGTATGGTGATGGGAAGTTACTCCCCTTGTTAGTCTGAAAACTTATATTGACATGTGTATAATTGTAGATAAAATGGTGTCTCTCCTATGGTATTCTTTTATCTAAAACCCAGGCATTTGGTTGCTCTTCAGACCTAATAGAATCTCTGCATCCTCCAAAAAAAACTGTGGATAAAAATAAGGGGATCTATATTGCGAATATGAATATTCAGATTGGGACTTTCCTTTTGGTACTTTCCATTAGTTTTTTTTTTCTTATTTTTTGTAAAGCGATCACTAATCACGGTTGCCTTCATTGTGATACGTACAAAAGTATAACACCCAGAAATCAAAGATGAAATGTGGAAGTTATTCGAATAACAAACTGGGTTTCATATGAAGAAGAAATGTAACCGAATTTGATTATTCATGATTCACAATGTTTGTAATGGAATTAAGAGAGAAAGGATTACAATCAATTTTAGTGAATGATTACAAATGAAAAGATAGTTTGTGATTTATACAAGTGAAAAGGAAAACTAGTTACTAACAGCTTTTCTCTCCAAACTTTTAACTGATTTTTAGTTGACACGTGCCAGCCACGTGACTTTTAGTTCAAACTCAATTTGGAGTGTATCAAATCCATCCCTCTTAGAATTTGACTTTCCACAGTCAAACTTGATTGTGAGCAGCCATCAACTGATCAGCTCCTGGATAAGTTTTTAGCAAGTTTGTGTACAGCTCCCATGTAGCTTCTTCCTCACTTCCATTAGACCATTGGATCAACACATATGCCACAGCCTTGTTGTTCAACTTCCCAAGTCTTCTGTTCAAATACTGACATCATACCCCCATCATCACACATGGGTAAAGTACCAGCTTGTTCTACACTTCCCTTGCAAAGCTTTAGTTGGGACACATGAAAAACTGGGTGAATTTGACTGCCACTTGGTAACTGCAACTTATAAGCTACCTTGCCAATTCTTTCTAAGATCTTAAAGGGACCATAATACTTTGCTGAAAGTTTGTTGTAAGGGCTAGGTCTGTTTGTTGATTGTCTGTAAGGCTGCAATTTCAAATATACCCAAACACCTTCTTCAAATTCCCTGTCTGTTCTATGCTTGTCTGCTAGGCTTTTCATTCTATCTTGAGCTCTTTTCAAGTGAAACTTGAGCATCTCCACCACTTGCTCTCTAGCCTGCATTCTCCTATCCACAGCTTCCACACTACTCTCTCCTGGTAAGTAAGGCATGTGGATGGGTGGTGACTGACCATACAACACTTCAAAGGGTGTGGTTTGTATGGCAGTATGAAAGTTAGTATTGTACCAAAATTCAGCCATAGATATCCATTGAGTCCATTCCTTGGGTCTTTCACCAGTCATACATCTTAAGTAACATTCAAGGCATCTATTCACCACCTCTGTCTGACCATCAGTTTGTGGGTGATAGGCTGTTGACATCTTCAGTTTGACCTTCAAAACCTTGAATAATGACTGCCAAAAATTACTCAGGAACACCTTATCCCTATCACTCACAATGGTATTTGGCAACCCATGAAGCTTATAGACATTGTCCAAAAACACTTGTGCTACTTGGGTTGCTGTAAAGGGGTGTTGCAGTGGTATAAAGTGGGCATATTTGCTGAGTCTGTCCACTACAACAAAAATCACAGTCTTTCCATTGGATTTTGGCAAGCCTTCCACAAAATCCATGAAAATGTCACTCCATACTCTGACTGGAATAGGTAGTGGTTGCAATAACCCAGGATAAGCACTTAGGTCAGGTTTTTGTCTTTGACACACATCACATTCCCTAATCCAATTCTTCACCATCTTCCTCATACCCTTCCAATAGCACAGTGAACTCATTTTTTGCACAGTCACTTGTACACTAGAGTGACCACCAACAGATTCATTGTGAATCTGTGAGAATATTTGTCTTCTTAAAGTTTCATTGTTACCCACCACCAATTTTCCATTCCTTCTCAGTTGACCATTTGCCCATGTATACTTCTTTGACTTGAAATTAGGGTCTGCAAAACTCTTGATCAACTCAGCCAACTTCACATCCTCAGTCCAACTATCCTCTATCTTTTTTAACAACTCATTGGTCACATTAGTAGCTATTATAGCACACAACTGTCCTTGCACTTCTTTTCTAGACAATGCATCAGCCACAGTGTTTTCACTACCCTTTTTATAAGTTATTTCATAGTCATACCCCAACAGCTTAGGTAACCATTTAGTTTGAAATGGAGTTGTCAATCTTTGGTCTAACAAATACTTCAAACTAAAATGATCAGTTTTGATTTTGAAGTGCCTATCCATCAAATATCCCTTCCATTTTTCCAATACTAAAAAAACAGCCAAAAACTCTTTTTCATAAGTTGACAATACTTGATGTTTGGGAAAGAGTGACTTACTGAGATATGCCAAAGGATGACCATCTTGTTGCAACACAGCTCCAATTCCAATGTCACAAGCATCAGTTTCCACAGTAAACTCTTTTTCAAAATTTGGCATTCCCAATACTGGAGCTTGAATCATGGCTGACTTTAATGTTTCAAAAGCTTGTTGGGCTGCATCTGACCATTTAAAGGCATTTTTCTTCAAAAGAGCAGTTAATGGTTTACTGATGACTGCATAACTTCTTATAAACCTCCTATAATATCCTGTCAACCCTAAGAACCCTCTCAATTGCTTCACATTCTTGGGTACAGCCAATCCTTCATGACTTCAATTTTAGCAGGGTCTGTAGCAACTCCCTTATCAGAGATTATATGACCCAAATATTCCACTTGTGACACATCAAAAGTGTACTTACTCTTCTTTGCATACAAGGTATGAGCTTGCATAGTCTGCAATACCATCCTTAAGTGATCCAAATGCTCTTTGATTGAATTACTATAGACCAAGATATCATCAAAGAAAACCAGTACAAACTTCCTCAAGTAGGGCTTGAAAACCTCATTCATTAATGACTGGAAAGTGGAAGGAGCATTGGTTAGCCCAAATGGCATAACCAAGAACTCATAGTGACCATCATGAGTTCTGAATGCAGTTTTGTGAATATCTGATTCTTTCATCCTAATTTGATGATAACCAGATCTGAGGTCAAGTTTTGAGAACACCATTGATCCATGTAATTCATCTACCAACTCCTCAATCATGGGAATTGGAAACTTGTCTTTGACTGTGTTCTTATTCAACTACCTATAATCAACACACATTCTCCAACTGCCATCCTTCTTTTTCACCATAACAATTGGAGATGAAAATGAGCTATGGCTTGGTCTTATCACTCCTGACTCCAACAATTCCTTTACCATCTGTTCTATAGCATCCTTTTGGCTAGGAGGGTGCCTATAGGGTCTAATGTTGACTGGTGGAGTGTTGGGCATAAGGGGAATTTGATGATCATGTGACCTCTTAGGTGGTAATACTGTGGGTACTTCAAACACACTCTTAAACTCATCCAAAACTTCATCAACCTCCTGTGGCTTAATCAAAGTAACTCCTTGCATACTGCACATTAACACAGGACACACACAAACTGCCATAGAATTCAGTGTGGCATTAAACTGCAACTTAGGCTGCATCCATTCCAAAGCAGGTTGTGGTGCACCTCTTAGTAACACTTTCTTATTTCCAACATAATATTCCATGGTCAAATTAGCAAAATTGCACTGAATGTTTCCCAAAGAAGCTAACCATTGTATCCCTAACACCATATCACAGCCTCCTAAGGGTAAGACCATAGCATCAATTGTGTAAGTAAGCTCCCCCAAAGTCAATGACAAACCTTGACACAACAATGTACTAGTCATAGCATCTCCATTAGCCACTGAAACTTGGAGAGGACACATTTTTTTAGTTCTACACCCTATTTTCTTTGCAATTTGCACATCAATGAAATTGTGTGTACTGCCACAATCAACAAGTACATGTACCCCTTGCTTTCCTTCCATACCTTTAACCCTTATAGTTT
>CP139507.1:350923553-350996537 GCA_021014915.2 Artemisia tridentata subsp. tridentata
TGCTTACACATATTGCTCATGGATCACCATTCTTGATGTATCCAAGGTTTGTTCAGTTATTCTTGAACAGTCAACTTGAGGATGTCCCTAAACCTCAAAGTTTTTTACCCACTGTCAAACTTCCATCAAAGGTGTTTACTTTTCTATCTAAACAAAGTGCCAAGTTTTCTGGAACCAACACACCTTTGACTGCTCACATATTGGGAGTTGCACAAGTCGTTAGAGATGCAGAGCAAGAGCAAGAGCAAGAAGCAAATTCTGATTCAGCAAGTCAAGAGTCTCCAGTTTCAAGAGAAGTTAGTATTTCTCAACATACTGCTTCTCAACATACTGCTTCTCAACATTCTGCTACTAGGGAAGATACTGCTCCTATGGACATTCCTACTCATGAGGAGTCAGACCAAGGTATGAATCAACCACCATCTCCTAATGATTCTTCTTCCACAAATATGTCTAAGCAATTTGAAGAAGAAGAGGCAGAATTGGACAATTATGCTTTAACAAGGGAGTTAAAGAGGCTGAAAAAGGAGAGTGAGGCTCAAGCTGCTAAGATAGTCAAATTAAAGACTAAGTTTCAAAGATTGAAGAGGTATGTTTGGCCACTAGTTCAACACCATAGATTATGGGTCAAGTCTCAGAAGCAGAGTGGTAAGATACCTACGAAGATTTCTAAGTCAAAAGAAGAAAAAGTCTAAGAAGCAATCTTCATTCCAATTGGGGAGGAATTTAGAGAATTTTGAATGAAGATGATGCTGGTTTTGAACAAGATTTTGAACAAGATGCTGGATTTATGGATGATACTCAGAGGACACCACCTGAAAATATTCCTCAAGATACTGTTGAGAGGAAGAGTGATTGAAACAGAGCAAATAAATTTGGAAGAAGCTGCTGTTGAAGTAAGAAGTGGTGATACTGAGGAAATAAACTTGGAAGGAGCTGAAGCTGAAAGTACTGCTCAAGAAAGTACTGCTCAACAAGGTACTGAGAGGCAATTCACTATTACACCTAGAACCTTAGATTTTGAAGAAGATATTGGTCCTTCAATTCAAGTTCAAGAGGAAGTAGGCCCTTCTAAACCAGCTCAGGAAGAAGATTTTTATAGCTCATACTAACAGTGATGATGAAACAATTGCTGACATTATGCTTAATATGTCAAGTCAAAGAGGCATCAGTATTCATGAGATTGAACAACAACATAATACTTCTTCTCAACCTGCACAAGAGATAGATCCAAAAGATAAAGGCAAAGGGATCTTGATAGAAAAGAAGAAGAAGAAGATGACATTGGCACAGTTAAGACAAATACAGGTTGCCAAAAATGAGGAAGCAGCTAGAATATTGCAAGCAAAAATAGATGCTGAAGAATCAAGGAAGAGTGTTCAGTCAAAAAGGCCAATTAGTAAAGCTAGAGAAAGGAATGATATGATGGCTTATCTGAAAGGTCAAGGATATACAGGTTTAGTTAGATTGACATATACAGAGATGAAGGATCTGTATGATGCTGTTAGAGAAGCTATTCAAAAAGATCTTGCAAGTATTATTTCTTTTGAAGATAAGGAGCTTGAAGATAAAAGAAAGGAAAGAGCTGTTACAAGAAGCTCAAAGAGGAACAGAATCACTGATGAACACCATCAAAGAAGTTCAAGGAAGCTGTTGAATTAAGAACAGACATAGTTGATGAGCTCAGAAATTATCTTAGAGTTGTTGACTTTGAGAATCCAAAATTGAAAGAAAATATTGATAAGAAGTCCAAGATATCTACTTTTTCAGTTGTAGAATCTAAAGAAGGAGATTAATCTGATCTTTCATAGACAAGATGGAAGTTTTAGAGTGTTCAATTCATTATGGGATATACTACATCTGATTGATAGAGATGATATACTTCAGTTATATCTCCAAGTGCAAACTTATTTTGAGCATATTCCACCACAAGGAGTAGGTTTGATATTGTTAGGAGATCTCACAACAATCTGGGAGACAGAGGAATCAAAGGACAGTACTTTGTGGGAAAATCAAGACAACTGGGAGATTAACAGATGGAGATTCTTTGAATCAGTTGGGATACATGTTTTGGAGTTAGAAGATGGCACTATGATTCATATGCTAGCAGAACAGAGATATCCACTCACAAGAGATCTGATGATCAGGATGCTAGAGCATGGAATGGAAGTGGAACAAGAGGATGAAGTAGCATTGATGGTCATAAAATTATTCATCAAGTGGACAACAAATCTGAAGCTTAATGCATAACTACTGGTATGGTTTAATTATTATATAAATCTTTTGAAAAATAAGTACTTTCTTCAAAGTACTGCTGGTCAGACAGTACTTTCACAAAGTACTGCTTGCAGCATAAAACCAGTAAAGTCTTTTGATAAAATCAGTAATTTTTGATAAGTGCAAAAACATTTTGAAGCACAAAGATGAAACAGCAACAAATGGTTTTGAAAGCAACAGCATGGTGTTAGTACTTGTACTACACAACAAATGGTAATCAACTCACCATGTTTAACAAACAAGAAAGAGTTTGACTCATCATGAGGGTACGGCTCTGATGTGATTTATCAAAATCCGTTTTTAGTTGGCAATTTACTAAAAATTGTATGGTTTTCAACTCACCATATCTATATTAGTGAAGAGTTGGCTAGCCCACAAGATAATGGCTTTGTGGTAAAGGCTGTGGAAAACCATTATATGGTAATTAGTTCACCATGGTAGTGATTGTACTAAAAGAACTAGCTAGTCCAAAAGCAAACGGCTATTTGGTAAAGACTACTCAAATCCGTTGATAGCTGATGATTTGCTAAAAATCATATGGTTATCAATGTACCATGGTTTTTCCTAAATCTAAACATTGGCTACTCCAGAGTTAATGGCTTTGGAAAAGAGACATCAAAATCCATTAAGTTTTTCAATGATTCACCTCTCACAGGAGTTAACACACCTGGAAGTGATGAGAATAGTATGAAACTTTTAAAGATCTGATGTACATATTGCCAATATGATGCTGTGTTGCTGAAAAGATATGATGCTGAAAAGAATTGTTGCTGATGAAGATTGAAGATACTGATTGCATTGATAATGACAAAAACAAAAACGAGTCAGATTTCAAAGAAACAACCTTTCCTTGAAGATAAAGTGTTGAAGTTAAAGACATACAAAGGAACTTGAAATCAAGCAAGTAGAATTCAAGTTAGGGGAGGATTGTTGGGCTATGAAAGTCAAAGTACTGCTACTCAAGTCAAAGTACTGTTAATTATCAAAGTACTGCTGCTCGTTAAAGGACTGCTATGCAAATAGTTTAAGGACTAATGTGTAATTCTAGAATGTTCGTATTAGATTAGAGTTATAATTAGAATTACTTGTTATTCAAGTTTATAAACCGACTAGGGTTTTCCTTGTGCCTATAAAAGGATCCCTAGGTTGGCATTAGAATAACGTGTGTTTAGTGAGACAAGTTCATGCGATTAGAGATATACGATTATTAGAAGTATTAGAGTTTAGAGTTTGTTAGTGAATCTGTGTAAGAAAGCAGGTTCAAGGTTTTAATAATATTCAAAGTCGTTTATTAATTCTTCTTAGCTTTATTGAAGTAGATTCCGCATACTTAGCAAAGTATATCAGTGTTTCATTATTAATAGTTTTGAATTCATTCAAAGTTGTTAAACCGTAGACAAGCTACAAGTTTAGTTTGGTTAGAGTATATCGATCCAACATAAAGAAGTAGTGTAGAAGTAGTCGTGAAGTAGTCGTGGAGAAGAAGTCGTTAAGAAGTCGTGAAGCCGTCGTGAAGCAGTCGTGATTAAGTTGTGTAGAAGTTGTGTACAAGTCGTGAGATTGGTTCTAGCTACGATTAGAACTCGACATTTAGCTTTGTGTCGTTAAGCCGGTGTAAGCTAAAGTTGTGTAAGGTTTTCTCCGCCATAAGGGAGTTTGTTGACATAGTGAAGAAAACTCTCGAGTAGGTGACTCGAGGAGTGGAGTAGGGCAAGGAAGGTGTCCTTGTAGCCGAACCACTATAAATCTCCGTGTTGTGGTTTGATCTTTCCATCTCTATCTTTCATTTCATTATATTTACTTTACTTGCATTGCTTATCTATATTTGTTTATATTTGTTCATATTGATCAAGAGTTGAATTCACATAAGATAGAATCGAAGTTTTAAAAAGTAAACAAAAGTTTTCATAAATTAAAAAGACGTAAAACTATTCAACCCCCCCCCCTTCTAGTTTTCCACAACCGGTACGATACCCCACATGGATTTCCAACCCAGTGTTGGTAAAGAAATCCGATGGTAGTTGGAGGATGTGTATCGAATTCAAGAACCTCAACTCATCTTGCCGAAAGGATTATTACCCGTTGCCAAAAATTGATTGGAAGATAGAATCGGTCATAGGATTTCGGTATAAATGTTTCTTGGATGCCTATAAGGTGCAAATGGCGAAGGAGGATGAGGAGAAGACGGCTTTCTATACCGAACATGGGACATACTGTTACACAAAAATGCCGTTCGGGCTAAAGAATGCCGGGGCCACGTATCAACGGTTGGTAGATTCGGCCTTCCGATCGCAGATAGGGAGAAATCTGGAGGCATATGTGGATGACATGGTGATAAAAAGTAAGACCGAGAGAGAATTGTTGGCCGACATAGCGGAAACATTCGACAACCTCCGAAAGATCAATATGAAATTAAACCCGAAGAAATGTTCTTTCGTGGTGGAGGAAGGAAAGTTCCTTGGATACATGGTAACGTCTGAAGGGATTAGGGCAAATCCGAAGAAAACTAGGGCCATTGCAGACATGCAATCTCCGAAGTTACTCAAAGAAATGCAGAGCTTAAGCGGCAAGCTGGCGGCTCTAAACCGTTTCCTATCCAGGTCGGCGGAAAGAGGGCTTCCATTTTTTGAGACATTGAGAAATATCACAAAGGAGAATCAAGATGAGTACCGCTGGACGGAACTGGCTGAATCAGCTTTTCAGGAGATGCGAAAGATGATCCTCGAGCTTCCCTACTTGACTACCCCAAAACCGAAGGAAGACTTACATGTATACTTGGCCGCATCAAAAGAAGCGATGAGCGGGGTACTTTTGGTAGAAAGATAGGGGAAGCAAACCCCAGTACACTACGTCAGCCGAACATTACATGAGGCCGAGAGGAATTACGCTCCTGTTGAAAAACAAGCCTTGGCCTTATTACACCTGTCAAGAAGACTAAGGAGATATTTCGAGGCTCATCCGATAAAAGTTATCACCGACCAACCCTTTAAGCAGATACTGAACAAGGCAGAAGCGTCCGGGAGACTAGCCAAGTATGTTGTGGAACTAGGAGCTTACAATATCACGTATGTACCCCGAAGTGCGATCAAAGGACAAGTCCTAGCGGACTTCATAGCGGAGATACCATTAACCACATCCGACCAAGGATTGAAGGAAGGGGGCAAGGAGATATGTAATATCTCCAGTCAGGAACAATGGGTGTTATATACCGATGGAGCGTCGAGCAAATCAGGCGCCGGAGCGGGTTTGGTACTGATCAGCCCGGACCAAACAGAGCATACCTACGCCATCCGGCTGAACTTCAAAAGCACCAACAATGAAGCAAAATATGAAGCCTTACTGGTGGGTCTGAGAATCGCTCAGAAAATGGGGGTCCAGGTATTAGAGGTCAGGGTGGATTCAAATCTGGTGGCAAGCCAGATTAATGGAGATTTTGTGGCGTACAAAGACAACATGATACGATACCTAGCCAAAGCCAAGGAATGTATTGCATGCTTCGACCAGTTCAAAATCCGAAACATTCCAAGGGCGTAAAATCAGAAGGTGGATATACTGAGCAAGCTGGCGTCCATGGCATTTGACCATCTGACGAAAGAAACTTTGGTGGAAGTCTTAGAGAAACCATAACGGAAGAGGAAGCAATCAACGCCATTGTGGAGGAAGAAGAAGAAAATTGGATGACCCCAATCATTCGGTGTACGCAGGAAGGCATCTGGCCGGAAGATCAAAATGAGGCTCGTGCTCTCCGGATGAAGATAAACCAGTATACCTTAGTGGACGATGTGCTTTTCAAGAAATCTTACTTGGGCCCAATGTTAAGGTGTGTCGGACCGCTCCAGGCTAATTACATCATCCGGGAGGTGCACGAGGGAGCATGTGGAATGCACTCTGGGCCACGATCCGTGGTGGAAAAGCTAATGCGGCAAGGGTATTACTGGCCAACCATGCACCGGGACACCAGATAAGTGATTCAGAAATGTGATTCCTGTCAGATACACGCACCCGTTCCGAGGCTTCCTAAAACGGTCATGACTTCAATCATGTCCCCGTGGCCCTTCTACCAATGGGGCATGGACGTGCTGGGACCTCTGCCGGAGGCTCCGGGGAAAGTCAAGTTTGTCATTGTAGCAATCGATTATTTCACTAAATGGATGGAAGCTAACCGTTGGTTCGAACGACCGGTAAAGAGGTCAAAAAGTTTGTATGGGAGAACATTGTATGCAGGTTCGGCCTACCTAGGGTAATCATCACAGACAACGGAAGCAACTTCATTCATGACCCTTTCAAAAGCTGGTGCGAGCGGTTAAATATAACTCAGATAAACACGGCTGTGGCTCATGCTCAAGCTAATGGGTTAGTGGAAAGGGCGAACAAGAGTCTTATGAAGGGTTTCAAATCGAGACTTGGCAGGGAGAGAGCCGGTTGGGTAGATTAGTTACCAAATATTTTATGGGCGCATCGTAATTCCCTGAAGACAAGAAATGGCGAAACTCCGTTCAGCCTTACATATGGAAGTGAAGCGGTTATCCCAGCGGAAATAGGAATGCCAACCTTTCGGACTATGGTAACGGAGGAAAAGGAAAACGACGAGGGGATAGGCCTAAACCTCAACCTACTGCAGGAACGAAGGGAGATGGCTGCAATCCGGGAGGCCAAATACAAGAATGTGGTAGAACAATATTACAACCGAAGGGTTCACGCCGAATCATTCAAGGTAAGTATAAAAATTCATTTAGTCCCTATAAATGAAATATCGTTACAACCCTGGTTATTTCGTTCCAATTGTAATTTGTTTTTATTATGACTAACGTAAGAACTGAAAATACCTCCACAATAAAAGGTAGGCGATTTTGTATACCGAAGGAATGAGGCAAGCAGGGTCGAAAATCAAGGAAAGCTAGGACCCAATTGGGAGGGACCATACCGGGTCGTAGCGGCGTACCAGACTGGATGATACAAACTGGAGACGATGGAAAAAAAGAAGTACCGAGAACTTGGCATGCCGTTAACCTCATAAAGTGTTTTTTGTAAATGTATGGCTAATATATCTATTATAACGTCCGAAAGGACTTGATTGATTATTTCAATGACAAATGCAGCCATCCCGCAGTTGGAGGGGAGCAATTTTCCCTACGTACCATGTTCTCATATTATTTGTTACATTCTGAACATAAGCGTAAAGTGATCCCTCCGAGAGGCTCGCGGCCTCTGGAGATCAGTGGTCAATGTTCAAAGATGGTTCACACCCAAAAAGGGTTGCCATATAATTATGCCTATATTTCGGACGGGGCCTAAAAAGAGGTCACCGCACAATTATGGCTATATGCCAGACGGGGCCCAAAAAGAGGTCACCGCACAATTATGGTTATATGTCGGACGAGGCCCAAAAAGAGGTCACCGCACAATTATGGCTATATGCCGGATGGGGCCCAAAAAGAGGTCACCGCACAATTATGGCTATATTCCGGACGGGGCCCAAAAAGAGGTCACCGCAGAATTATGGCTATATGCCGAACGGGGCCCAAAAAGAGGTCGCCGCATAATTATGGCAATACATCCGGACGGGGCCCAAAAAGAGGTTGCCGCACAATTATGGCAATACATCCGAACGGGTCCCAAAAAGAGGTCGCCGCACGATTATGGCGAAAAGGCCGAGCGGAACCTAAAAAGGGGCCACCGCGCAACTTCGGCAAAGAGCAAGTCATCGTGGAACACAGGTAATACAACACAAAAGAAAAAGAAACATTTGATAATTATGCAAAAAGGGAGGCAAAATAACATACGATCCATACAATTCATAAGTCGTTACATTCATCCGAATCATTGTAATTATTCACAAAACCTAATCTAACGACCACAAGGATTTTGAAAGCTTCACATAACGTCTGGAATGACTTGAGTCCGTAGTCAAAACGGAGACACCCAGACATTATAAACAAACAAACTTGCCTAAAGAGCAGAGGCATTCTCTTCAGAGGCTGGAGCATCAATGGAAGGCCCCTCGGTCACAGGTTCAGATTGAGCAGGGTCAGGGAACAAATCCATTATTTCCGGAAGAGGCTTATGACAGGCATCGCTTACCTTTCGGACATAGGGGTACTCCGCAACAAATAATCCGTCATACAAAGGTGCGAACTTGGCGTCGGCCTCTAGGTCAAAATCATCCATCTCGGCCAAAATCTTAGCCAAGTCCTCCGGCTTGCGAGCCAACGACACACCCTCTAAAAACCCGGATTGGGAGGACAAAATAAAGGGAGCGGCCAAATGTTGTTTATACTCATGGCTGTTCAAGAGCCGGCGGACCATCTCTAGAAGAAACTCTTTAACTAGTTTGAACCGCTCCATTTCCGTGTGACCCAGCTTGACGGCCAGGTTTGTCCTTTCCTGATGAAGATCGGAGTCCTCCCTCTCCTCCGCACCGAGTTTAAACTTGATCCCATTCAGCTCAGCCTCTAAGGCTTTGACCCTCTCAGCGGAAACCCTTCTGCATTCCTCCCTCTCCTTCTCTAGACCTTAGATACGACCCGATAGCTCCTATGCAGCTAGCATGCTCATGCCTCAACTTTTTGAGCTCCTCCGCCTCTTGAGCTGCATCCCCGCAATGTTCGTGAGTACGGTACAATTGCTTGTACTCCCGAAGCAGGGCCTCGAAGCGATGTAGGATGTCAGACTGAGCCGTGGCCCCTCAGCCCAACAACATCCAGGCCCTCTTAGCAGCCTCCACATCACTCAAGCTTTCCAGATAAGAATCGTCTCGTGGAGTAGGTAAGTTCAACATCAAGTCTTTGTAGACCTTCCAATTATCCAAACGAGCATCTTTCCTGACCGACCACTCCGAAACATACAATGCTTCCGGATCATCATCCACGGTGACCTTAACCTTGCCACGACCGGAAGCAGCAACAGAAGAACCTACTGAAAGAAGGATAAAAAGCATGACCGTTATATACATATAAAAAATAAAAAAATAAGGATACAAGATGCATGTATCTTAATGGCTTATCGATGTTAGCAGTTCCCGATGCAGGTTCAGAACCCTCCGGTTCTCTTCCAATTTCGCTCGGGTGTACTGACCGAATGGGGTTTGGGTCAGGAATAGCCTCGGAAGAGTCACGGTCTAGATCCACCAAAGGAATATCCTCCGTCGGCCTGCTTCGCTTGGCCGGACGGGTCGCACCACTACTCCCCTCACCACAATGAACGCGCACCTTCGTCTTGCTAACCCCTACGCCCCTCTGGGCCTTTAGAGCCTCCCGAGAGGCAGCTTTCCTCTGCTTTTTACGCCTAGCCTCCAAAACCCGCTCGTCGGCCCTCTCGACCTTTTTCTCCTCAACCGTCAACACAGGGATATCGGCATTTGACGAAGCGGGGGCAGTCACGTGTAGTTCGTGAGACTCACCTTCAAGGTATCTAGCTCCCTTTACTATGAAAACACCCTCGCGGATCTCGGGTTTGATCAAATACTCGGACATGGCTACAGCTGCGGAGGAAAAGAACGCAAAACAGTTAGAAATAAACACGAACAAGTACATAAACAAAAAACGAAAGGCCATCAGGCTATACCTTTTCCTTCGGCATCCCTAAGTTCGGCCCGGAAGCCGGTATGCTCCCAATGTGAGGCCAACCCCACGGCATAAAGAAAACCCAGGGGAATCGGAAGGAGATCGTTCACATTTGCGGACAACTTCTCGGCATCTGTAACGTTAAACTCCCCTTTCGGAAAGGGATCCGAGATGTTCGAATCATGGTGTCTCCAAGGCATAGCGAACGGAACAGCTCGCCTGTCTATCAGGAAAAAGTTGTGTTTCCAACCTTTCAGCCCGGTCAAAATCTCACTGAAACAAACTCTCTTCTCTTTGCCGCTCCTTTTCTCGAAAGAGAACCAGTGACCTAGTTTGCTCAGCTTATAAAAGACCCGGAACAAAGAAGTGGTGGGAGTGATGTCCAAGCTTCGGCCATATACCTCAAAAAGGGTCGCACGGTGCAGACCCAACAGAACCAACTGAGAAATATGTACCTTGTAGTATTTGATAACGTCCAGCAAAAAAGTGAAGAAGGGTACGCTAAGACCGCCCCCATAAAAATACTATAGATATAAACCAATAGAGTCATCTGGTAACTCATCCATCTTCATGTTCAGTGGAGGTAGTCTCGGATGCAGATCCTCGGGAATACCACACTGCACTGTCACCATATACACCGCTCCTTCGTCCATCCGAAAGGTATATTTTTGAATATCAAACTTGGGTAGAAATCCCCCAACCACCTGAGTATCCTCTTCATGAATTGACATAGGCGAGACCGACATGACTTAACCGAAGGATAACGAGATATGGCCGAACGGAAAAGAAATTAACAATACAAATGGTCCGGAATGTGCTTTCTAAAGTCGGACGACAATGCAAAAGTCATTCGGATCAACTAGAAATACTCGCTCGGAAAAATGCTTCGGAGATCTTGTCAGAGCAGAAAGTTACAGTGGTAAAAACGATAGAAATGACGCTATTTATAGGCAAGAAGAGAGAACACGAAACGACGTGTCGTGTCAGCTGATGACATGGCACCTCCTCACCCATACGATACATGTGTCTGAATCTTAGAACCATAGTAAAAATGGCGGCTACCCTTAAAAAGAAATAATAATGATTTTTGGCGGTTTGTACATCAAGCACACTCATCGGATCCAAACGGCCTAGACCCCTCGGAATTGCAAAAACGGGACTTCAAAATCTTCAAAGTATCACAATATCGGTGAAACCGATACTGTGATACTGGGGGGGACATGTTGGCGTATGTGTCCGAATGACCATATGGTCCGGCCGTCCGGACGACATGGAGCCGTCCGGATAAGGACCAGAAGGAACCTAGTTCATCCGGCCAATGCAGCTATAAGCAGTAGGACAAGTGGCATCACCTTTTGGACAGATGGCAGCAACAGACACCACCGCCGCCATCCCAGGATTTATGGGATTATGTCTCCGACATGTTCCCAGAAAATCCAGCGCCGCCATTTTAGGTACCAAGGCTGGGTAGTATAAATACCCAGCTCATTTACTACTCTCAACTAACTTTTTACCATTCATTGCTACTCTCAATTACTGTTGAAAGCCCTTCGGATTATCCAATACTTATTTTCACGCCAGAGCTCGGTCCTGGGATAACACTCAGGGCGAGCCTAACGCGTGCTTTTATGTGCAGTTAGCCGAAGGACCCTCAGGAGTCGAAGGGATTGACACACTAGTCTTTCAGAAGAACCTTCATCAAGTTTAACCGAAAGACCTCATTTGTTGTCTGAAGTGTTTACAAGAAATTACTTCAACAAAGGGCCGAAATTATTAGAATTTTTATTTAAACATAGACATGGTTATTTCAAATGAAACATGATACAACGAAACTGCATTTCAAAAGACACCAACGGAAATTATCAAAACATCCACTGGGATTAGAGAGAACGAGTAAAATTGCCCGCGCGATGATGCGGTGCGGCCGTTTTATTGCTATGTTTTTATTTAGTAAAAAGTTATTAACTTTGTTTGTATTTATTTTTAGAGTGGTAATTCTTTTTTGGTATTTGTAATAGTTGTGAGACTTTTTTAGTTACCAAAAAGCATAACTGGGCCGAACCTCAGTTGTAAGGGTAGCCCATGTTTTACTTTTCAGTAAGCCTATAGCAGCCCGTCTTTTTTTCCCATTTGCTTTGTGAAACCCTAAACAGTTATCTGTTTGTGATAACTTCGAGTATCTGTTTCATTTTGTATGCAGCCAGGAATTGATAGAAAATGAAGGATGGATAATGGTCGTTGGTAAAAGGTGCGGTGATTTAAGGAATGGTCGGTTTGATTGGTGTGTTGGATTTGTCTGTGAAGCCAAGATGGAGGAGTGCCGTTAGCTGGTTATTATGGAGTCAAGTGTGAGTTTGCTTTTGGGGTATATTTCTCTTCCTTTGTTTATCGATGGTGGTTTCTATATATCTGTTCAATTTTTGTTTATCAATGGTGGGTTTTCTATCTATGTAGTTTGACTTTAATGTTTTGATGTTTTGAAAGATAAAGTAATGGTTAATTATGGTTAGTCTTGTCATTTGGAATATGTATCTGTATGTAGTTTTTTATAATAGGACAGTTGAGCTTTTGCATAAGAAATTAAGAAAATAGCAAAACCTGCATTTGTTATATATATAATATATATATTATATATATATATATTATATATATATATATTATTTTATATATATATATATATTATATAATATTATATATGTAATGACATATAGGTTGAATGCAGCTTGTTAATTCTTTGAGGCCGTTCGCCTTTTTTTTGTATTATTACATCATAATCTGTCTTTGTATTCCCCTGTCCACAGCATCGACTATAACGGATGTTTGATGGTGTTGAATTTTTTAGCCTTTCACCATACCAAAATGCAGCCCCGCAATGGTTTTATCAATATATAGATTAGAAACACCTGAGACAAAATGTAACGAATATAGTTATGTAAGGTGCATTTAGAGTAATTGTTAAAGTAAATTTAAGCTGAATAAGGTAAATTAATATACTTACCTTGGGAATTAAGAGCGCGGGTACGGGTTTGGCGAAATGTATTAGAAGCATCATTCAAGGTTGTAGTGGATTGGTGTCCTGTAATTTTTTTGCCACATGACTGAACTTTACTTCATTTAAAAGTTAAAATAAAAAAATGTATAAATGAGATTGTAATGTTTACCTGAATAACACAAAGGCCCTTCCATGTTCGTGATAGGTGTACAATCGTTGCTTTCATTTTGTAACACATATGCATTATCAGAGGAATTTGTTGAAATATAATCTGACAAAAATTGTCACAAAGTTAATGCGTATTAAGTGACTAAAGTTTATTTGGTTTAAAATTAAAAAAAAAAAAAAAAAAAAAAAAAAAAAAAAAAAAAAACAAATTGTATAAGTGTGCCTATAATTAAGATTGCAATAACGTGCACACATTATTTGAGGAACTTGTAGAAATATATTCTGAAAGGAATTTAGTCCAACTTAATGGCTATTAACTCTTGTAAATGATAAGTGTTTCATTAAATATTGTAGAAAACAAACCTGAAATATTATGCATGCCACTTTCGGAATGGGTTGACGGTGGTTGGATTTGAGTCGTATCACACAGATTTTGTTGTTGCGTTTCGATTCTTGCAGCTGCAAAAGTTAACAATCTGTAAATCAAATGATAACTTAAAAAGTTTTTATCAGTTTATAGAATAATTGCACTACCTTTTGTTCGCCTGGTATGCAACATATTATTTTTTTCATTTATGCTTGAGCGTCTCTTGTGTATATTAATATCAGTACTAATTTGCTGCAGGTTGTTTTGTGACTGTATGGTGTCAATATCAGAAGCGCAGAGAAAAATTGGCGTATGAAGGTTTGTATCTAAAGGATTGTTAGTCATATCTGAAATTCCTTTTTTGTAATTAACAAATGCCTGTGTAGCTGCGATATTCTCCATTTCTGTTTCATTCCTTGTACCTGCAGAAGGTGTTCATGTATAAGTGAAATTGTAATTAGAAATATGTTTAATCACCTTACATAACAGGTAGGTTAGCCTTAATCTGACCACCACGCTTACCACTACTCTGCTCATCTGCCATTAATCTTCCATTGGCATTCATATTAGGTGCACCAATTTGTTTAATCTTGTCTTGTAATTGTAGGGTGTGACCATCATAAGTGTCCATAGAATTGAACTCATGAATATTATTTGCCAAATATCCATGGTCATAACCCTGAAAATGATATGTTGCACCCGTATCTGTAGAAGCTGCACAATAGTCATGAATATTGTCTGCCAAATATCCATGCTCATAACCCTGAAAATGATATGTTGCGGTCGTATCTGTAGAAACTGCACAACAGCAAAACAATTCATTTAGAAACAGTCAATTGACTATTTATAAGGATAAATGTTAGAATCAGTATTTTCACCTGTACCATAATCTAGTGTATCCGAACGATGATGTAAACTCATATTTGGTGAATGAGTTTCCCCAAAGTGGCTGCTAAATCGCGTTTCTTCCAACATATGTTCCTTTTTTTTTCGGTCTCATATTTGTGTGACATGAAATCAGTTTCCAGGGACCTTTTCTTTTGAGGATAATGTATATGCTGAAAGCTGGGTTCATTTGATTGATACAACCTCAATGAAGATCCCCTTGACACATCTTGACTTTGCCTTTTACTTGGGCCAGAAGTTTGCCTTATACTTGGGCCAGTGTTTTTGGAACTTTTAACATCCCCAAACGGTCTGTGCATTTTTGTATGTGCAACATACTCATTTGCAACATATAGAGTAGTGTTTCTTTCATTTTCTCTTGGAAATCCATCAACCATTGAAAAGCATTCATTTGTATAATTTTTTTTTTCATCTTCCATTATATTATAACTAATGTGTTTATTTTATCTTTTTTGTTTTGTCAGCAGGTACAATATGCATGAAGTATTAAAATGTATAGAAGTAGAAGTGGTAGATTATATAAAGACTAAGAAAAGATGCAACTAATGACAATGATGATGCATGCCTACATCAAAGCAGAATTTAACAAAGATTTTAGAAAGCATACCTTTACAAAGATTTGTTCCTCAGATTTGTTTCTTCCTGATACCTTTTTTTGGTTTTTTTTGTAATTTTTTTTATTTTTTTGTTCCCTCTTTTTTTTTGGTTTTCTTCAAGAGCTCGGGTGGTTTTGGTTGTAAGATGTGGTTGTTTGCAATATTCTTTATGTTTTCAATCTTTTGGTGACTTGTACAATTGTAGTTCCAGAAGTTTACACAACAGTTAAGGCCATGCTGATGGTCAAACATAGCCATGCTTAAGTACATTGGTTGTTAACACATGACAATTCAATATGAACTTGTTGAATGGTTAGGTCTGCAGCTTCTTATTATTATACTTATTGTAGTTAGTAACTGGAATGAAGAGTGTTAGTCAACATTACAGTTACACAGTAAACTTCCAAATGTTTCACATCCAATGAGCTATCCCCAACACATCGATGAGCCACTATTACGTGTATAATCTAAATTTTCCAACCAATAGGGAGGCAAATTAGGAAATGATAAAGGATTTAAGGATAGTCATTAGTGTCACATCATAAACCATGGTTAGTATATATATAATACATGTATACACTGTGGGATGATGCATTAATGTTACCAACAGAAGAAAACATTATTGTTTTGTTGGAATCAAATGATAAGCAACTCCTGGCCCCACCACCACGTGTCTGTGTCTCCAACGTTTATAATCTTGCAACGGCCAAAAATTCCCCAACGGCTCATTAAGGTCGTTAGCAACCTACCTCTCACCCAAAATCCCATCACTCACTTCTAGCCAATCCTTTTATGCGACATTATTCACTACTTTTTTCATCACTCACTCATATTTTTATTGGCAGCACATCACTCACTGCATCCCATCACTCATTTCGATTTTTTTTTAAACAAAACTAAAATTCCATTAAAATTAAAAAAAAACATTACATAATATTACTAAAAAACATAAAAGAACATTACATAATACTAAAAAACTAAAAAACTAAATTTCATCGTCTTCATCGTCCACCTCGATGTATGGTAAGTGTTGAGCGTGAATATGCTCCATAAGATCAAATCGGAGGCGAAAATGTGTATCCTCGTGTCGTATCTTGTCTAAGGCTGCTTCGTCAAACACCGGTTAGATCGGAGGATCCCGAATATGAACTGGCGAGATTGCGTTACCGGCGTCATGTATAATCATGTTGTGCAATATCACACACGCATACACTAGGTTTCTAATTCTGTCTAGTGTATGTGGCCGTAAGGGTCGATTCAGTATACCCCATTTACCCTTGAGAATACCAAATGCCCGTTCAACATCCTTTCGAGCCGACTCTTGTACTTTCTTGAACTTTTTCTCTTTCGGGTTGGTCGGATATTTGAACGCTTTAACAAAAGTAGACCATGTATGATATATGCCATCGGTTAGATAGTAGCCACACTTGTACGTAAGCCCATTCACAACAAATGGGCACTTAGGTGTCGTACCATTACGATCGGTGAGGAATAGCGGAGATTGCATCACAACATTAACATCATTGTTTGAACCCCGCGGTCCAAAGAACGAGTGCCATATCCACAAATCTTGGGACGCAACTGCCTCCATCATAATCGTGAGGTATTGATGATCGCCCCTTTTATATTGACCCCTCAATTCGTTTGGACAATTCCTCCAAACGAAATGTGTGCACTTGAACGGCTCATCTAACAATATAGTCGAACCAATTCTTTTATGCTCCATATGATTGAATTTTTTGAGGTTGTTATTATTATCTTTTTGGTTGTGTATGTTGTTTGTTTGAAAAAAAGGTCAAGTATTCATAAATAAAAATAGAGCCGTTTGGCACAAACGGTCCCCAAAATTAATTCCCAACGTTCGATTTTTTTATTTCTCCCGTGCGTGACCATTTCACGCAAAATGGATCCCTTCCCGTGCTTTGTGTTAGTGGCAGCGGTGTTCTAGTGCCACACCTATCTTGTCTGGTGCTATCACGTACCCATTGCCAACCCCCTAATGGTCCGAGGAGTATTTAATGAAGGAAGGCAGCATTTGGGAGGCATCATCTTTCATACGCAACTTTTTTTTATGTTTACTTTCATCTTAAATGTCTTTTACTTTTAATAAAAGATGTAGTTTATCAATTTATTTTTTATTAACTCACTTTTAAGTGTGCTTTAAGTTTTAAGATATCTAATTAATGTTTTAGCTTAATTACCTTTTATCATTTACTTTTTAATTGCTTATCTTTAGCTTATTTTCATTAAAGTAAATGTTTAAGTATCTTTCTTACTTTAAATCAAATAAAGTTTAAGTCTTTTTTATTTTATTTTTCTTTTTTTTAAAAAAAATTCATCACATTTTGTCATTTTAATTTATAAAGTTTAAATCTTTTAGTTTTAAAAACATTTTTTTACCAAGTCTTTTTATTAAATTTTTAATCTTTTTATATTTTTAGCTTAATCTTTCTTTTAAAAATCCAGTTTTATCATTTTTATGTTTTCTAAATTAACAAGTTGCAAACTTTATCCATTTCCTCACCTCAAAATTAAATAAAGTTTCAAGCTTTTGAAGATTAGTCGAAGATTAATGGGTAATATGGAGTATTTCGGGTTATTAAATAGCTTTGGATGGGGTTTATAGTTTAGTAGTGTTATCGTCGTTATGCTTAAACGATATCCGGTGTTCTCTTATCCTTATATTTACCTTCTTTCTATTATGTTAATTGCTATGTTTCGTTTAATTAGTTTTGCCATGTTTAGTTTTATTTTTATTTCTTTTAGCTTTAGTAGGATGTTAGAGTAGAGTTTTTATATGCTTGTTTGGGGAAATTAGTTGACTTGATGCGGTAATATAAGTGGTGGTGTAGCTATGGTTGATTGAGATTTGATCTAGGAATTTTGATTTGGCGATAACCCTAGAATTCATTTTTAAACTTAATTTTGCAAAAAGTAAAATCTCATTTAACTAAAATTTAAAAGTGGAACCACGTACGATTTTATATCTTTATTATCTATTAGTCAAAAGCTTTTAGTGATAAAGTAAATTAAACGAGTTTTATTAAAATTAGTTTTACAAAATAATTTTATGGATTATCGACACACCGTAAAAAGGAGAACTCCAACTTACGGTGTTGTTTGGATCATTTCACATTTTTGGTCGAAAGAATATTGGGTAAACGGAACCGATGACCAATAGATTTAGACTTGAGTGTAAAGTAATCCACGGATCAAATATCTTATCTCAAATATCAATCATCCTAGTTTTTACCACGGTTGTTTAGTTCTTTTAAATTATTAGTTATATCGGGATTGAAGAACTTCATACCGATATAGCGAGTATTATAAGAAACGAATAATTACTTATATTGCCACTAAAAGTCAACCAACAACTCCAAACAAGTATATTCATTCCCTTATATTTTTACCTTTATCATTTTAGCTTATCTCGTAGTTTATCCATAGCTTTCCTTAGTTTTATTTGCCTTAGTTTCCTTTTCCATTGCATATTTAGTCTATAATTATAAAACCCAAAAATAGCGATATCTAAGCATCCAACAAAGAACCAAAACGCGTTTCTCGAATTCATCATTCCTTTAGAAGGACAACCTGGGAGATCAATACTTATCGCGATACTATTGTATTTAGGTTTGTATAGTCTTTCCATTTTTATAAATATTTTTGGTGACGTTCAACGACAACATCAAATGGCGCCGCTGCCGGGGAATTGTGTAAGAGTTTCATGTTGAAGTTGAAGTTAAAGTTAGTGCCTTAGAGATCCTTTCACAAAAATTGCTATTCTTGTGAGAGTTTATTTTCACCGTTCTTAAAAATAAAAATAAAAATAAAAAATAAAAAATAAAAAAAAAAAACAAAACAAAACAAAAAAACTTTGAATATGTTTCGAGAAAATCTCATTTCTTCATCATCTCATCCCCATGATCTTCGAACCATAGAGGACTTTTACCGTCCTTTACTCATTAGTAGAGGAGGACCGATCGCTCCAACAACCAATCAAGAAACCGATTTGGTGTTGAAAAATCATATGATTGAGCGTATTCGACAAAATTGCCAATTCCATGGATTTCACGAGGAAGATGCAAACCAACACTTGGAAAAATTTCTATCGATCACTCAATTCATCAAGAAAAATGGAGTTTCCAAAGATATCCTCAATCTAAATCTTTTCCCATTCTCTCTGACTCACGATGCTGAATTATGGTTTTATCGTCTTAAAACTCATTCTATTCATACTTGGGAAGAGATGGTCTCCAAGTTTCTATCAAAATACTATCCTTATTCTAGAGCGTTGCAACTTAGAAAAGATATTTTGAATTTTCAACAATTGCCCAAGGAATCAGTATTCGAAGCTTGGGAAAGATTCAAAGCATTGTTGCGGAAATGTCCTGATCATAGAATTTTGCTTCATGATCAAATCCTAACCTTTTATCATGGCATAACTACGATTGATCGAGAAAAAATCATGTTGGTTGCCGGTGGCAATCTCAAGCGGAAGACTCCACAAGAAGCTTAAGATTTAATCGAGAATATGACACATCATCATTATCAGTGGGACACTGAAGTTCAGTACAAATCTACCACAGTTTTGAGTGATCATTATTCCAATTACAATTCCGCAGTTAGTGCACAAGTTGAGGTCCTTGGCAAGCAAGGACCAGGTCATCCTAACACCGTTCACTTTACATACTCTGATGAGAGTGATGAGGATGAACCTTTAGAAGAAGAAAACGTTCAGAGATCAATTCATCCATTAAGTGGCAGTCACACTCCCTCTTCAAATCTTGTTGTCGCGTCTCTCTCCCCATCTCTTGCCTCCTTCGGTGTAACACCCCAACCCGATAAGGGTAGAAGTATTACGTTATGGTGACATATCAAAGCAAACACAAGCATAAGACTTAATTAATATAAATGAAATTCAAAGGTTACAAAGGTAAAATCTGAAATACAAGGTTACATGGGGAAAATCCAATAATAAATTCTAAGTCTACAATCGTAATTACTTCTAGTCATCTCTAATCCAGGATAGCTATGAAGTAATGTCCTCTAAGTCCCAAGTGCTCTCCACTCATAACCCAGCTTCCATCTAAAACCTGCCGCATGGAAAGAAATGCGGCTGAGCTTAAAAAGCCCAGTGAACAGATATATATAACATAGCATGACGGTAAATAAGCATAAGCAACGAAGGAATAAGAATACAAAACGAAAGTATAATTATGAAAGTCATACGAATTTAAAGAGAACTAAAAATCAGGAATGCATGAGAACTGAATAATAATTGAATCGAGAGAAATAATGAAATAATGAAAAAGTTCATATAAGGATGTGCCATAAGAACTCCATACATAATCCATCAAAACATATCATAGCAATACAAGTATACGAAGAGGGGAGACCTCTAAGTAAATAAAAGTGTGAGAAGGAGTGTAAGGCACACACCACCTGGTCACCATAATCACATATACATAAAACCTAGGATGCATCCATACGCTCCCTAACATAAGTATGTATGTCAGTACTAGACTGATCACACATATAAGGTTGGCCAATAGTGCATGCAAAATAAATCATAACATAAGGGGGAACGCCGTAGATCTATCACACCTCTACGGGAGTGTCATGCCTAGGGTGCCATCAAAGACATGGTCATGGTACCTCCACAACTAGGTAAGCTCAGGCACAGATCTATCATAGCATACAACAATCATAATCTAGCATGGCAAGAGAAACAAGATAGTAACTCAAATAAGCATGGCAAAATATAAGCATAGCATGGCAGAGACATTTAAATAAATGTCAGAATGAATCAATAAGAATGACAATCATGCAATGAAAGTCATGAGTCAAATAAGGGAATCATATCAGGCATAGGATCTCAAAGGTTCATAATCAAAGGTTCGAAATCAAATGGTTCATAGCAAGGTTCAATTCAAAGGTTTCTATCCAATGTTCATTTAAAGAAATATTTTAATAATGGTTTTCATAAAAATGATCTTTTAAAAAAAACGGTTTTCATAAAGGTAGTCTTTAAAAGTAGTTTTCATAAAAGTTTAGTAAAATTTCATATAAAAGTGGTATCGCATCGTTCATAAACATCCTTTTAAAATTTGTTTTTCTCAAAACATTTCCATGATAAAAAAGGTTTTCACATCCAGTTACAAAATCAAATGAACCTTCTAAGCATCAAGTGATTCAAATACTTATGTCATAGGGTCATAATGACGAATGTCAAATGGATCATGAAGAACGAATCAAAGTATAAGGGAACATAGCAATGGCTTAGGGAATCCTAATGAATCAAGATCAAGAAAATCATGAGAACGAAAGCACCCTTACTGAAAAAGGGTAGAATATCTGTACCGCAAGTGAAAACACAACTAGAAACAAAAAGATTGGAAGTAAACTCCATCTTCAGCGAATCTTGGTCGGATCTAGGAATAGATCGGATGACAAACCCAACACCAAAATCCTTATTCGAAATCAACACCCCGTGAGCAAAGACCGAGACAATACTCAATAATCACCACCTGATATACGATGATCACCACACCTGATTCAAACACTCGAACACAAACGACACGATCACAGACCTTCGACTCTTGTGACTTGTAGGGATAATAACATGTTTGGAACTTGTTTAGTTTCTGGTTTCGTTTTATGCTTCGGTTATGGAGGAGTGGAGGAGCAAATATGTGTTGTTATATGAATACGAGAGTCATGATGGATCAAAGGAAATAAAGGGAATAGTGTGTATGTTTTTGATATTTCCAAATCGTGAGAAACCCTTATAAGTTAGTGAATGTCGTGTTTCCACATTAGGCTAGGATATGAATTACGCAGCATGCCATATTCGCATGCATGGGAAAAAGGAGAAAAAGAACCATATAAGATATGGAAGAAAATGATGGAGCGTATATAGCAGTATGGAAGGTTTTAATTGCATTCAATAGCCTTGATTGTGTTTGAATAAGGGCGAGATCATAAGGATGAAATCATGGGATTTCTTATTTATTTGTTATAGTTAAAACGTGTAAAAAGGGCCAACAAAACATGTGAGGTGATTGAGGGGCTTTGGGAAAGTTTTCATTTTGTACACATTAATTTATTTTAGGCTTAGACTTTAGTTTAATTATAATCTTAAATATAATAGGTCACATGTAGTTTAAGGTTTAATTTAGAATATCACAAAGTTTAGGTAAAATTCAAAATTATACATATTTTTAGGTTTTCGAATTTTAAGGTTTTACAATCTTCCCCTCTAAAAAAAATTTTCGTCCTCGAAAATTGAAGTGAAGCGAAACGGAAACACAACGGACCGTGAACGGAAATGTGAATGACTTGTTTCTCATGACTCTATCTTGTTGATCAAAAAGCTTCGGTTTCCTCAGACAAAGCATACCATACTGAATCCAGATCAAAAGAATAATATACCAAACGAATTAGATGATAATCGTATTCTCTCGGGAGAGATACAAGAAATACGTAGGATTTGATGGATATGCCATCCATAGAATTTGATTAGACAAATCAGATGAGAACGTATAGAAAACAGATTGTCAATAACATCAACCGGCAGAAAGCTCTACAACAGTACCTAAGATTCTTATTGGAAGTGCAGAGGTCAGCAAAACGCGTGTCGAGAATCCAAACGTATCAAATCGTATAACGGTGAAGGCAGATTACGCGTATAGGTAGAATGAACCTAAAGTCTCACTAATGCAGATAATCTCAAACAGCTATCAGAAATTCTAAGGCTCTAAGGCACTTCTCGAAATATCCCATGATTACAATAAGTGCACATTATATGATGTAAGTATTATCACGTTGATCAGGCATCATAATATTAGCATCATATAAATATGCCCTCATGATGGTCATACTTTATCTCAAGTCGCGAACAAAACAACCTATTCTTAATCCACCTAGTCCTTCTACAGTCTAAGAGGTCATCAAAATCAAACATCATATAAATATGCCCTCATGATGGTCATACTTTATCAGAATTAAGGTGTGTCGTTAATAGCGTCAATCCTCCATCACTCACCAAAATCAACTTAGCCAATATAAGTGGTTGCTTCAACATTCGCCCATTCATGCACATAAATCTCAAAGTTCCTTCCATAATTCGTCAAAACTCTCATACCACACTCGTTATTCAACAAACGCAGAGTGAACACAGGACGGAATTACTAACAGAGAACCTAAATCATTCAAAGGACTTCATTATCAGGTAACAAAAACTTAAGTAGGTTGAGAGGGAGTGAATTACGCCATCAATAGCTTCATCCTTCACAGAATCAACTCTTCCAAACCCAAACGTTTGCTTCAAATTTCATCCATTCAAATACATGCTCTCAAATCTCTTTAAAATTTCAAGTAATCTGTCTACGTCTGCCCATATAATCATAGGGTGGAAAGGAATTACAAACTTGAGTCTAGTCCCTCAAGCCTTCGACACCTTTTCTGAACACCGTGGTAACGTGAATCTCTGACATGCTCGTTGTGCATTCTTCCATTCGCGAGTCTGCTTATGCTCTCAATTCATCTTAGTACAACTAAAATGAATAGAGAAGCAAGACTGCGTGTCTTCGACAGGTCTTCTAGCACAATTCGAAATTCGCCAGCTCCAGCTTCTGTCAACTCCAGGTTATGTGTTGAATAGTTCGTCTCCTACGGTCTGGTTGTCTTGATGCCCGAACTGAAATCTCCACTTGTTGCATGAAATATAATCTAGACCTATCTCAGTTTCTCTCTTGTGCTGTCTGCTACAATTCTGGACGCCAATCACATCTACTCTTCCAGAACAAAGGGTCATTCTACTTAATACGAAGATGATCTACATGTTCCTCGTTCGTCTCTGAGCACAAACACACTGTCATACTATGACAATTGTTCAAATGCTCGCGAAAAACATGATTCTATTAGCCAATACAATTGACATCATTTAAACTCATAATGATCACAACGAGTACGAAAGCAGCTTCAGGAATCGTCTTAGGGAAACTTCATATCTACTTTACATCACCAATCTTCCTCTTCACGACTAAAACTGAAATGCTTAGCGGGGTTACTCTCAGTTAGTCAACTCCCTTACTAGAAGTTCTTGTGGTTGCTTCTTCAGTCCTTCAAACTTAAATGAGGTCGTCTGATACGGAGTTTTCAAAGGTAGGCCAAATCAAACGTTGATACGCGGAAATGGATAATGATTTCGGATAGTGATACGGTTAAGTTCACGATAGCCGATACGCCGCCGCATACTTCCCTCTTTCTTCTTCATAGACCAACAGGAGCATCCAAAGAGAAATACTGGGGTGAACAAAATCATATTCCATCAACTCCTTCAATCTCTCAACTTCTATGGCATCATGGTTCGTCAACCGAGATCAGTTCAATGCCAACTCTACTTCCCAAGCAGGAGGGAATCCCAAGAGGTTCATCAGAGAACATCAAAAAAATTTCGTACGACAAAATACTTCCAATGCCAGAGCTTTCTAAGGGTGGATACTAATAGGTGTCAGGAGAAATTTGACAATCAAATGAGATCGGAGTATGTGCTTCCATAGCAACAAAATCTTAACAGATTTAAGTGGTTGAGAGTCATCATAACAAAAGTAGGGTGAAGCAGATTGTTAAGAGTCACATTTCAGGTACGGTAGTCTATGGTAGCTTTACGAAGAGCCATCCAATCCATAACCAAAAGACCTCAAAGTCAATTATATCAAAAATAAACAGATCCGTAGAATGAATACGGTCGTTAAACTAGACGGGTAGTTCATATATCAAGGTCAAGTGCATGGTTCATCAAAGTGTGGAGATAGATAAGCGAACAGTTCGAGGTGTTGGAATTTTGTTTAGCTTTTTAGCATAAGGGCGGGTAGGGTGTGTGTCATTGGTAATACGAACATCATATAACCGTCAAAAGTGAGATGTATGGAATATTAGTTATCAGCATCATCATGCTCAGTTAACAATTCCGTACTGAGATAGTATTTACATCAAATCCTTCCAAAGGAACTGGTTAGCAGACAAGGTTCATCATTCAAAGAGCGAGAACAAAACTTCCTATATTCATGGTTAATAATCACCAGAGTTCTCATAGGAGTAGTAATGGATTATGCAGAGTTAAGTAGTATCAGATGATACATTTATATCCAACATAGGCAATGAATTCATAGAATGTGTCAAACACATTAGGGTTAAATGACCTTCAGGATGGTCGGAAAGGTATCAAACTGTTTATCAAACAGATCGGAAGTGGAGATCAAAATCAGGAAGTAAAACTTAAATGGTGCAAGGTATCCATGTAGTTTTCGAGGAATTCCAAACTTACTTGGTTACTAAACTTAGGTTGCAAAACTTTCTAGCTTCTGGGACAAATGTTCTTACAAGGCATATCTAAAGGCAGCGGCACGAATCAGAGTGATGCGGAAGTACTGCTACTTACATAGATGTCCTAGTCTACCCATTCCTCACCGGTTATAACTTATGTTCCTATGGGGAATCCTAAAGCAAATTCTCAAATGTTATCTTATGAGCGACTACAGTGGAAACTTAATGGTCCAAACTTCACAGGTCAAGGGTAAATGTATTACGAGTCGCAGCCTGTCTCTCTGATACCATAATTGTAACACCCCAACCCGATAAGAGTAGAAGTATTACGTTATGGTGACATATCAAAGCAAACACAAGCATAAGACTTAATTAATACAAATGAAATTCAAAGGTTACAAAGGTAAAATCTGAAATACAAGGTTACATGGGGAAAATCCAATAATAAATTCAAAGTCTACAATCGTAATTACTTCTAGTCATCTCTAATCCAGGATAGCTATGAAGTAATGTCCTCTAAGTCCCAAGTGCTCTCCACTCATAACCCAGCTTCCATCTAAAACCTGCCGCATGGAAAGAAATGCGGCTGAGCTTAAAAAGCCCAGTGAACAGATATATATAACATAGCAGGACGGTAAATAAGCATAAGCAACGAAGGAATAAGAATACAAAACGAAAGTATAATTATGAAAGTCATACGAATTTAAAGAGAACTAAAAATCAGGAATGCATGAGAACTGAATAATAATTGAATCGAGAGAAATAATGAAATAATGAAAAAGTTCATATAAGGATGTGCCATAAGAACTCCATACATAATCCATCAAAACATATCATAGCAATACAAGTATACGAAGAGGGAGACCTCTAAGTAAATAAAAGTGTGAGAAGGAGTGTAAGGCACACACCACCTGGTCACCATAATCACATATACATAAAACCTAGGATGCATCCATACGCTCCCTAACATAAGTATGTATGTCAGTACTAGACTGGTCACACATATAAGGTTGGCCAATAGTGCATGCAAAATAAATCATAACATAAGGGGGAACGCCGTAGATCTATCACACCTCTACGGGAGTGTCATGCCTAGGGTGCCATCAAAGACATGGTCATGGTACCTCCACAACTAGGTAAGCTCAGGCACAGATCTATCATAGCATACAACAATCATAATCTAGCATGGCAAGAGAAACAAGATAGTAACTCAAATAAGCATGGCAAAATATAAGCATAGCATGGCAAAGACATTTAAATAAATGTCAGAATGAATCAATAAGAATGACAATCATGCAATGAAAGTCATGAGTCAAATAAGGGAATCATATCAGGCATAGGATCTCAAAGGTTCATAATCAAAGGTTCGAAATCAAATGGTTCATAGCAAGGTTCAATTCAAAGGTTTCTATCCAATGTTCATTTAAAGAAATCTTTTAATAATGGTTTTCATAAAAATGATCTTTAAAAAAAACGGTTTTCATAAAGGTAGTCTTTAAAAGTAGTTTTCATAAAAGTTTAGTAAAATTTCATATAAAAGTGGTATCGCATCGTTCATAAACATCCTTTTAAAATTTGTTTTTCTCAAAAAATTTCCATGATAAGAAAGGTTTTCACATCCAGTTACAAAATCAAATGAACCTTCTAAGGCTCAAGTGATTCGAATACTTATGTCATAGGGTCATAATGACGAATGTCAAATGGATCATGAAGAACGAATCAAAGTATAAGGGAACATAGCAATGGCTTAGGGAATCCTAATGAATCAAGATCAAGAAAATCATGAGAACGAAAGCACCCTTACTGAAAAAGGGTAGAATATATGTACCTTAGACCGCAAGTGAAAACACAACTAGAAACGAAAAGATCGAAAGTAAACTCCATCTTCAGCGAATCTTGGTCGGATCTAGGAATAGATCGGATGACAGACCCAACACCAAAATCCTTATTCGAAATCAACACTCCGTGAGCAAAGACCGAGACAATACTCAATGATCACCACCTGATATACGATGATCACCACACCTGATTCGAACACTCGAACACAAACGACACGATCACAGACCTTCGACTCTTGTGACTTGTAGGGATAATAACATGTTAGGAACTTGTTTAGTTTCTGGTTTCATTTTATGCTTCGGTTATGGAGGAGTGGAGGAGCAGATATGTGTTGTTATATGAATACGAGAGTCGTGATGGATCAAAGGAAATAAAGGGAATAGCGTGTATGTTTTTTATATTTCCAAATCGTGATAAACCCTTATAAGTTAGTGAATGTCGTGTTTCCTCATTAGGCTAGGATATGAATTACGTAGCATGCCATATTCGCATGCATGGGAAAAAGGAGAAAAAGAACCATATAAGATATGGAAGAAAACGATGGAGCGTATATAGCCGTATGGAAGGTTTTAATTGCATTCAATAGCCTTGATTGTGCTTGAATAAGGGCGAGATCATAAGGCTGAAATCATGGGATTTCTTATTTATTTGTTATAGTCAAAACGTGTAAAAAGGGCCAAGAAAACGTGTGAGGTGATTGAGGGGCTTTAGGAAAGTTTTCATTTTGTACACATTAATTTATTTTAGGCTTAGACTTTAGTTTAATTATAATCTTAAATATAATAGGTCACATGTAGTTTAAGGTTTAATTTAGAATATCACAAAGTTTAGGTAAAATTCAAAATTATACATATTTTTAGGTTTTTGAATTTTAAGGTTTTACATTCGGGGATAGTGATTTTCTCTTGTAGGAGAACGACGCCTTTCTTGCTCTTGATGATTCGATTTCACCTGAAATTGATAATGGATTTTATGATTCTGAGGGAGATATTATTTTTCTTGAGCAATTATTAAATAATGATTTTGTGAAAGATCTCCCTCCTAAAGAGAACTCTGAATACAATCCACTCATTAAGGAACCTTCAGATACCTTTTTAATGGGGGATAAGGAAGTTGAATTCAATCCTCTTAAGGATATTGATGACCTTGTTCCAATCCCAAGGGTATCCGAGAAACCTTTCGATCTTCCTGATTTTATTTCACATACTTTCGCTACGGCTATCGTTAATCCTTTGATTGATTTCGATTCTGAATTTACTCTTAAAAATGTGGAAAGTGATAAGTCTAAAAAGGAGACAAAAATGGATGAGGTGCAGATTCATAACTCGAAGAGTACCGCACAAATCCCACCTCCGTATATCCCGCTTGAGTCAGAGCCAAAGCCCGAAATTTCCTTCATGGCTGATGTATTTGAGAGGCTAATAACCAGTTGTGGAAAGGTGACTTTTGATACTACCATCCGTAGTCCATACATTACCTTATCACAATTACGTTATGGTATTCGTGGCTCTAATTGTTTCTTAAGCGTTTTTGGCCCTCGACTACTTTCTTCTTTATCATATAGTCGTCGCCTCATTTTTCTTGAGAATTTCTCCAAGACTCACTCATTAGATTTATTCGAGTCGGGAGATGAAAATGAAGTATTTGATCCCGGAATATTCTTTATTTCCGATCGACTCCAAAGTTTGAAGAAATTCCATCGGAGATTGAACTATCCTGCCCTTTTGACCTTAATGAAAACTTAATATTGGGCGAGTCAAGCTAGCGACTCAGACAAAAACAAACGCTTATCGGGAGGCAACCCGTTTCTTACTATCTTTTTATTTTAACTTTCATTTCGTTTTGTTTATAAAAAATAAATAAATAAATAAATTGTCGTATCCTTTTATCCGTCCCTCTACTACATTATACTCTGACACTTCTTTTGAGTTTCAGGACTTATTAAGATTGTCAAATTTACGGGTGCGATATTTGGATATAGAACGACGTTACCATGGGCGTTTATCTTCTATATCTTCATTTGCTCCGATCATATTTATTCCCGAGATCGAGTAGTTTTTCTTGGAAGCTGAGGCTGAGCTCCACTAGACTTATTCGTTACTACCGATCTCCGAGTCTACACTAGGGGAGTTTTTCTGTTCTTTGATCTTATACTTATATTGATTTCCCATCTTCACATTTAGTAATGTTACATTTCTCTTTTTCGTTCTAAATGTGGACTTGGCATCCCATATTTAGAACATTGAGGGAAATTGTTCGGTTCTAAATGTGGGGTGGGATTATTGTCCTTATGATTATATATGTGCCTATTTGTTTGTTTTTGAGCAACCCCAAAATTGTGCCAAAATTTTCAAATTTTTTTAAAAATGTTTGCCAAATTTTTCGTATTTTCGAATTTTGCCAAAAATTTTAAATTAGTTTGAAATACAAAAAAGTATACAAAATCAAAAACAAAAATAATAAATGATCAATTTTTTGGGGCATCGTCGAACTTTGAGCTTTTTAATATATAACTCCTAATTTAATTTCATATCAGTTCTTGTTTGATAAGATATGAGATTAGTTAGGGATCAAGTTTTTACTAAGTTTATATTTTTGATGATTTTGCTCGAGGAAGAGCAAAGCTTAAATGTGGGGTTGTAAAACCCGAAAATCTAAAAGATGCAAAAATTACCAAAATGCCCCTGAAAACTTTAAAATTTAATTAAAGCTTAATTAAAATTCCGAATCGATCCCAAACTTCTGGAAACGAACAAGATATGACACAAAATAATTTTGAGAACTTCATTTAACATTTATACAAGTTGTGAAATTACCAAAATACCCTATGAAGGACGAATGATAATTAAAAGAGTTTATATGTAATTTAAATGTTATAAAATATGGCTTAAATATGGAAATTATGAAGAAATAAATCATGATTAATTCCCAGCCCATAATTGCCGAGATTTGTGGTCCATTACCTTCCCTTTGACTCGGCCCCATCATTTTAAATAAATCACACACCTTTTATTTCTCAAACCCTAATTACCGATCTAAAATAACACACACAAATAAATCCATATAGCCTCCAATCGACACCCTAAAATCCCTAGACCATTTTTTCGTGATTGATCATCATCCAAAGGAACTAGGAAAAATACCATTCGAATTATTTGAAGCTTGGTCCGATCTTGGTGAATTATTTCTTTGTCGCTAGAACAAAATAAGGTATGGATCGAATTAATTCTTGCGACCTCCTAAAAATTCGTTTCTTATTTTTCTTGTGTTCCTCACATCATATGTGACCTGTGAAAATTGGTTTCATGATTTTTAGATCGTTTTTGAAGTCGTGGTGATTTTTGACCCGTTTTGGCTAATCGCGTATAAAAGAATTCGTACACCTCATTCCACACGTTCAAATCTGGATTTGGTATTTTTCTCAGACCCTATATATGTTAAGAACATCAAATAAAATGTATAAGTCGATCCATGCATGCTTATTATAATAATTGTGAATTAAATCTTAAAAATGTGTATAAAACATAAATAATTCAATCCGAATTTTTGAGGCTCCTTATTTATTTTATTTGGACTCTACATGATCATAAAAATCTGGGAAAAATATTACTTCGAATTATTGGGGCCTAATCGAATTATTTGTGGATTTATTTGGTTTACCGATTTAAAGAAAATAAAGAAGAAAAAGAAATAAAAAGTAAATCGATTTAGGGATTATACTTTTGGGGCTGTTTTTGAGTGATTAAATGATGATTAATGATGATCTAATGATTGGTGAATGATTTGTATTTTTAGGGTTAGGGTTTTGGCTAATTAAAGTGTTATACGATTGGTTTAAATTGTTTTGGGTGAGTTTTGTAACTTTTAAAACTCAAGGGTTATTTTTAGAACTTATTTTGGAACATGTACCTACTGTATAAAATATAAAAAGAGGGGGTCTAGTGTCATTTTTGTATTTTAAAGGATTAAAATGTTTCTAGGGTTTAATTAAGGTACGAATTACAAAATAATTAAATGGAGGGACTAAACTTGTAATTTCTGGAAACTTGGGGCTGTTTTGAGTAATATAAGCTATTCAGGGGGTTATGTGTAAATTTGGTGATTTAATGGGTTAATATGTAATTATTAATAATATAAAGTTGAAATTGTAAAATAAGGGACTAAATATGTAACTTTGAAAACTAGAGGGACCTATTGTGTAAATTCTGTAAAATTGAGGATACATTCTTATAATATGATAAAATGAGTGACCATTGTGAAACTTTGATAAATTAAGGGTCTAAAGTGTAACTACGAACAATTGAAGGGTTAAAGTGTAACTTTTGAAACTAAAGGGGTATAAAGTGTAAATTATGAAACCTAAAGGACTAAAAGAGTAACTTGATGAATCTAAAAGCTAAAATGGAAAGTTACTTAAAAAGGAAGGGTTTGTAATTCTTGTCTACCCCTCTAGGTGTGAAGAAAGAGAGGTCCTGATCCACTCTGTGTCATCCATTTCTGATTTGTGGTTGCTTCTGGAATAAGGTACAGATATTCTGACCTTCTCTGTAAGGTTTCCTATGACCTCTTTCATGTTCTGATCTGTTTAGCCTCTGATTAATACCTGAGACTTGACCTCCTGATAATGAACCCCTGCATTTATCTCTTGTCTTGAATCCTGATATGAACCCTGACTTGAACCCTAATATGATACCTGACATTTGACACCTTGCTATGAACCCTTTGTCTTGAACCTTTGACCTATTATACGAACCTAAACTGTGAAGCCTTTTTAATTCTGACCTGGAAATGATTTGGGAAAAAAGCTATTTTAAAGTGATGTTGCAAATATGATTCAATACTCTTGTAATTAGGATTTTACTAACTTTTATGAAAAACCATTTTGAAAGATCATTTTATGAAGACCATTATTAAAAGATTGTTTTAAATGGACTCTTAATTAGAAACCTTTTTAAATGAACTGTTGCTATGGAACCTTGATTATTGACCTCCTGAAATTGACCTGCTGATATTGATCTTCTGATATTGAGCCTTCTGATATGACACCCTGATTATGATATGAACCTTTGACCTTTGACCTTTGACTCCCAGTTTGATACCCGAGCCAAATTTGTGACCCTAGCCATGAAGGTAACATGGCCGTGTCTGTGATGCACCACTGGCATGACTAGTGTGTAGCCCTAGTGATTTGGTTACACCGTCCCCATCTTGATTCTGATATGTGTACACTCTTGTTATTATGGCCAATATGATTTGTTCTTGGGGGGCGAATGGATGCATCCTAGTCTTGTTCTGGTTCTGATATATCTGGTATGTCTGGTGACTGGTACTGTGTGCAATACATGCCTTTCACAACCCTGGGAGCTTGCAACTCCAACCCTGGAGGTATCCCCTCAACCTTGTCTTGGTATGCTGAGGTCTCCCCTCCATACACCCTGGTATATGATTTGATATGATATGTTTCTGGGCTCGTGGTGGATTACTGTCCTAAACCTTTACTCTCTCTCTCTCTGTACCTTGACTTATCTATTTCGCTATACTGTATATGTTCTTTTCCTTTTACTTTCATATCTCTTGTTTTCGTTTCCGTTTATTATATATCTGTTCACTGGGCTTTTTAAGCTCAGCCGTACGTTTCTTTTCATGTACGGCAGGTTTTAGTTGGAAGCTGGGTTATTATTAGAGAGGACCTTGAACATAGAAGACCTTGCTAGCTAAATTGGATTAGAGATGATTTGAAAAGTTATATTCAGACTTAGTAATTATTGTATATCTCACTTGTAACCTTGTAATTTCAGATTTTGTTTGTAACCCTTGGAATCCTATTGTATTATTTATGTCATATGCTTGTGTTTGTTCTGATAAGAATCCGTATTTGGAACACCTTTGCCCTTGTCGGGTTGGGGTGTTACAGGGGTAGTGATGAAATCATGATTAATCATATTTTAATACCAAAAATGCTCTCGTTTTAGCTTAAATAAAGAGTAAATTGCAAAAATCGTCCTTGTGGTTTGACCAAATTGCACGTTTCGTCCCTGTGATTCATTAAGTGCAAAGATGGTCCGGATTTGGCAATGTTTCATGCATTTTTGGTCCCTCATGTTAACCAGCGTTAAGTGAGTTCCGTTAACATTTACACATTAGCCCTTTTGGCTAACGATCGTTGCAGCGCCCATCCTTTAAACTAACGGCCGTTATAATTAAACCACAAGGACGATTTTTGCAATTTACTCTTTTTTTTTCTTTTTTTTTTTTTTTAGAAATTTTTTTTTCGTCCATTTTTTTTAAAAATTTGTTTTCGTCATGTGAATTTTTTTTCAGAAATTACTTTTTGGAAACTTTCTTTTCGTCATGTGAATTTTTTTTATATAAAACATTTATATATAAAAATGTTTTTTATATAAAACGTACTTATATAAAAAGTTTTTATATACAAAAAAAGTTTTTTATATAAAAAATAGTTTATAAAACTTTTATATATGAAAAAAGTTTTTTATATAAAACTTTTTTATATATAAAAAAGTTTATATATACGAAAAAAGTTTTTCATATAAAAAAAAGTTTATAAAAACGTTTTATATAAAAAACTTTTTTCGTATATAAAAACTTTTTTATAAACTTTTTTTATATAAAAATATTTTATATAAAAAACGTTTTATATAAAAAAAATTCACATGACGAAAAAAAAGTTTCCAAAAAGTAATTTCGGAAAAAAAAATTCACATGACGAAAAAAATTCAAAAAAAATTTTGAAAAAAAAACGGACGAAAAAAAAATTTCATAAAAAAGAGTAAATTGCAAAAATCGTCCTTGTGGTTTAATTATAACGGTCGTTAGTTTAAAGGATGAGCGCTGCAACGATCGTTAACCAAAAGGGCTAACGTGTAACTACTAACGGAACTCCCTTAACGCGGGTTAACATGGGGGCCCAAAAGTGCATGAAACAGTGTCAAATCCGGACCATCTTTGCACTTAATGAATCATAGGGACGAAACGTGCAATTTAGCCAAACCACAAGGAAGATTTTTGCAATTTACTCTTAAATAAATAACAAAATTACGGTTTTAATGGCAAATATTACCGCATCAAGTCAACTAATTTCCCCAAACAAGCATATAAAAATTCTACTCTAACATCCTACTAAAGCTAAAAGACATGAAAATAAAACTAAACATGGCAAAACTAATTAAACGAAACATAGCAATTAACACAATAAAAAGAAGGTAAATATAAGGATAAGAGAGCACCATATATGGTTTAAGCATAACGACGATAACACGACTAAATAAACCCCATCCAAAGCTATTTAATAACCCGAAATACTCCATATTACCCATTAATCTTCGACTAATCTTCAAAAGCTTGAAACTTTATTTAATTTTGAGGTGAGGAAATGAATAAAGTTTGCAACTTGTTAATTTAGAAAACATAAAAATGATAAAACTGGATTTTTAAAAGAAAGATTAAGCTAAAAATATAAAAAGATTAAAACTTTAATAAAAAGACTTGGTAAAAAAATGTTTTTAAAACTAAAAGTTTTAAACTTTATAAATTAAAATGACAAAATGTGATGATTTTTATTTAAAAAAAAAAAAAAAAAGACTTAAACTTTATTTGATTTAAAGTAAGAAAGATACTTAAACATTTACTATTATGAAAATAAGCTAAAGATAAGCAATTAAAAAGTAAATGATAAAAGGTAATTAAGCTAAAACATTAATTAGATAAAAGTCTTAAAACTTAAAGCACACTTAAAAGTGAGTTAATACAAAAATAAATTGATAAACTACATCTTTGATTAAAAGTAAATGACATTTAAGATGAAAGTAAACATAAAAAAAAGTTGCGTATGAAAGATGATGCCTCCCAAAGGGGGGTGATATTTACACATACAAAAATGATTCATACACATAAAGTTATCTTTGCAAGAACTATTATGATATTATAATAATCACTAGATGCCAAAAAAAATTATGTGCATTGATCAAATTATCATGTGTAAATATCAATTCCCCTCCCAAATGCTGCCTTCCTTCATTATATACTCCTCGGACCATTAATGAGCCGTTGGGAATTTTTGGCCGTTGTAAGGTTATAAACGTTGGAGACACACACACGTGGTGGTGGGGCCAGGAGTTGCTTATCATTTGATTCCAACAAAACAATAACGTTTTAAGGGTATGTTTGTCATACAATATTGTTGAGAGATTATGCTTATTTTTTTTAAATAAGCTACTTAAAAAACAATACTCCCTCTGTTTCATATTAAGTGTCCATAATGGAATCTTGGGATGTCCCAAATTAAGTGTCCAGGGAATATTTTCAACCAATGAGAAGATACTTTAGTGGGTAATAGTGATATTTGATTGGTGGAGAGTGTAGTTGGCCCCACTTTCCTAAAACTTTGTGCATTTGAAAAGTGGACACTTAATATGGGACGGAGGGAGTATTTGTTTGGCAGACAAAATTTATAAGAGATTATAAAAAAAATAATCTTTCATAATCTCTTAAAACCAAAGGTTACTTAGGGTATATTTGGCAACAATAGCTGATGCTGGTGCTGGTGTTGATGCTGGTGCTGGTGCTGATGTTAGTGCTGATGCTGTTGCTGATGCTAAAAAAGATTAAAATTATAGAATTTTTTTTTTTTTTGTAGTGATGTTTGACAAACTAGCTGAAATTGTAAATTAAAAGTATAAAATGACATAATCAGAGATTATTTTGTGAAAAAAAAAAAAAAAAAAAAAAAAAAAAAAAAAAAAAAAAAAAAAAACTGTAGCCCTCATAATCTTTCATAAGTTGGTTCAAGGAGCTTTTATTTTTGGAGATTATTTTTACTATAATCTTTCATAAATTGTTCAGCCAAACAATGCTACTTTTTAGACAAAAGATTATTTTGTGAAAAAAAAATAAAAATAATAATAATAATAATAATAATTGTAGCCCCCATAATCTCTCATAATCTGCGTCACCAGCACTATCTCCAGTTCCAACAACAGTTACTTTCGCCAAACATACCCTTCTTCTGTTGGTAACATTAATGCATCATCCCATCTAGCATTTGGGCTTCGATCTTGGGCTCTTTAAAAATCACATTTATCTTCACAATTATCTTGGGCTTGCACTATAATTAAAATTGGGGCTTTCATGAACAACTCTTGGCTAGCACATAATCTTTAAATTTATCTTCATTAATCTTCGCTTTAGCTTCAAATTTGCTCCAATAATTCTCGAATGTACCTTTAAAATAAAATAACAAATAGACGTAATATTTGCCATTAAAACTGTAATTTTGTTATTTATTTAAGCTAAAACGAGGACATTTTTGGTATTAAAATATGATTAATCGTGATTTCATCACATTGCCATTTCACTTTTCTAATATTGTCATATTGATAGAGCTGAGTTTTAGATGCCAAATTTTTAGGAGGGAACTAATTAGGAAATAAAACTACCCTTAAAATATCAAAATAGTACATTATTGCCCCAAAATTTATTTTTGGGTAAATGGTCAAAGACCCGGTAAATATATTATTCCAAAAAACGTTTAAGTACAACGGATATGGGTGAAATCCCATATCTCAGCCCATTACATAGGTGGAAAAACTTATATAACAAGACACTTCCTATTCTCTAAACAAGAAAATAAACCACTACTAATAAGATAACATTAGACTCCTACGAAAACAAAAATTACTTCCTAGCAAGACCTTTGAGCTTAATATCATACATGTCATAGAAAGTATCCAATTGCCCTGGATGATCGTAAATCTGATCCGCATAGTCATCGTAATCATCTTCAAGCTCGTAACCACCACCTGTCGATGAGGGGAATTTAGCCATAGGATTATCAAACAAGTTCACTGACTCATCAAAAGTGTTAACAACCTCCTCCTCATCCTCCTCATTATTGCCCCAAAATTTAAGGAGAGGGAAGGGGGCACAGCCCTCCCTAACCCCTATGAAGGTCCGTCCATGAATAAGCATCTTCTCTCTTGTCATGCATGTTTAGAATTCAAGCAATAGGCTAGCTAGGTCCATTTCTAGATGTGCTTGTCAGCCCAATTGGCCATAAAGCCCACCACGCTATGGCCCAAAAGGACTGCAAATCATTTGCGATAAGGGTTAATTCCATATATATACTTAATTTAAGCTTCTGAATGTTATATTTACTCAACTAAAAATGATAATACAATATAACCCAATTTAAACACCATATTTATTATACCATGCCATTATATTATCACACCAATTAAAACTCAATTAACATTATTAAATACCCATTTATACCTTTAACAAACACACAATGTTTCCATAGAGGGCTAGAGGCACATACAACAACTAGTCAACAACCAAGGCCAAATAACAAACTTAAACAAAAACACCACTCAGTGGGCTATACAAAAACACAAACAATGACCCATTAGGACTGTTGCCTTCTTTTCTCGTTAAAAAAGCAATGAGTTCTTTTAGGAAACAAAGAACCAAGCGGTACGAAAACAAATAAATAAAACAAGCTGGCAATATCGGTGCCTAAAGCAATATACTGAAACAGAACAAGACACTAACACTGTGTTCTAAAGTTTTGTTTTGGGAGGAAAGTGAAGGGAAAGGAAAGAAATAAATTTTTTTATATTTCTAGAGATTTTTTGAAGAAAGAAAGCAAATGAAGGGGAAAGCAAGTGGGGTGTGATTTGAGTTGTTTTTGGGGCCACTATCTTCCGCACAATTTTGGGATGAAAAAAGTAAGAGAGTATTAAGTCTATGAAATCACTAAATGTTTTTTCTTTTTTTTTTTACAACAAAATATACAGTTTTTCTTACTTGCTTTTCCATTTCAATCACACTTAAGAACACACAATTTACTTTTCACTTTCTTTCATTTACCACCATCTCTTTTACTTTTCTTTTCTTTTCCTTTTTTTACTTTGCATTCTATATATTTTTTGAAAACACAATGTAAAGGATGGATATTAACAATATTATTAAAAGAGGTAGAAAACGATGTCGTTTTGGCCTCCAAAAATACACTGTGCTACAGTTGACCTTGGGAAGTTACTACAATGGGAACACGTTATTTCTGCAGTGCCCACTTGGACGACGTCGTTTCGAAAGCTTGGAAAAATGGCAGAAAATACCCCTGAAGTCGTTGACTCTTTGCAAAAGCAGTCCAACAAACCTCACAACTGATTAATAAAATCAGTAAAACCTTATCCTTTCTCATCTTCATTCCAAAACAAAAAAAAACCAAATACAACTCAAAAACAGATCGGATCAAAAGAGAAAAGTCCAAAATACATCCCTGTGGTTTGCCAAAAGACCGCTTTACATCCTTTTTCTTTTTTTTGGAACAAAATCATCCACCGTTAGTAAAGTTGGCACAAATACATCCCTCAGTTAGTAATATCAGTTCTATGGACTAACGATCAATGTCGATCTTAACAGAGTAAAATATTTCACGTTATCCTCCTATAAGTTAAAATTTTTGCATCGTTAGTCCTCTTACAAAGTTAAAATTTTGCATCGTTAGTCCCTTCTATAAGTTAAAATATTTGCATCGTTAGTCCTCTTAAAACGTAAAAAAACAGATGAAAATGTAAAAAATTGGACGAAAACGTAAAAAAACAGACGAAAACGTAAAAAATCGGACGAAAACATAAAAAAACATACGAAAACGTAAAAAAGCGGACGAAAACGTAAAAAACATGACGAAAACGTAAAAAATCGACGAAAACGTAAAAAATAAGACGAAAACGTAAAAAATCAGACGAAAACGTAAAAAAAGAGACGAAAATGTAAAAAATCAGACGAAAACGTAAAAAAGCGGATGAAAACGTAAAAAGACAGACGAAAATGTAAAAAATCGGACGAAAACGTAAAAAAACAGACGAAAACGTAAAAAAACATATGAAAACGTAAAAAATCGGACGAAAACGAAAAAAATCGGACGAAAACGTAAAAAATCGGACGAAAACATAAAAAAGCAGACGAAAACGTAAAAAATCGGACGAAAACGTAAAAAAACATACGAAAACGTAAAAAATCGGACGAAAACGTAACAAATCGGACGAAAACGTAAAAAAACTGACGAAAACGTAAAAAATCGGACGAAAACGTAACAAAGGACTAACGATGCAAATATTTTAACTCAATGAGGACTAACGATGCAAATATTTTAACTCTATAGTCAATGAGGACTAACGATGCAAATATTTTAACTCAATGAGGACTAACGATGCAAATATTTTAACTCTATAGTCAATGAGGACTAACGATGCAAAAATTTTAACTTAAGGAGGACTAACGATGCAACTATTTTAACTCTTGTTAGGAGATAACGGAAAATCATTTGCATCGTTAGTCCATAGTAACTGATATTACTAACTGAGGGATGTATTTGTGCCAACTTTACTAACGGTGGATGATTTTGTTCCAAAAAAAAGAAAAAGGATGTAAAGCGGTCTTTTGGCAAACCACAGGGATGTATTTTGGACTTTTCTCCGATCAAAAAAACAATCGATCTACAAAACCCACTCTCAACGGAGTCCTTTTTAAATGATTCAAAAATGGCAAAAAAAAACCCACTATATTGTTTGATTCACTAACTGAAAATGATTCAAAAAATAATACTAACAAATTGTTTAAATGATTCAGTATATACAAACCTATCATAATTAATTAAATCGTACATATAACCCCAAAAAAAAATCACAGTCTCAAACCCTCCTCCCAGTTACAACAATCGAGAATTCAATATAAGATCTCCGGTGTGTATTCTTACACCTTTCATCGATCTTTATTTCCGAAAGCTTTAAAGAAAAAAAAAAAAAAAAAAAAAAAAAACTCAACAACAAAGACGAAGCCTACCCGAGACCTCATTCGAGAGATCTTGAAGACATGCTTTGCTACAGTTGGAGTGTGTTATTCGGTTTTGCTGAAAAAAACCAAACAGATTGTGGGTTGTTTGTATATGAAGTGAGACTTTCTTTTCAGAACCACCTTATCTGCGAGAACTGACAGAACCACCAAAAACATACATGCACGGCTTTAATAATTGTATTTTTGCACATATGTTCGAAAAACAACATATATGTTTTAAAAAAAACATGGTTCTTCTAAAGAATTTGATAAGAAATTGGAAATACAAAATTTTTCCTTGAAGGTGTGCATGTATGTTCTTATAAGGCGAGCAACGATAATATTGCGACCGTGTGTAAGGTTTTTGTGAAAAAAAGATGATGAGTTCATGATGATATTGAAAAACATAGGTGGATACTTACGATTATTGATGATTTGCGTGTATTTTTATTTTATTTTAAAAGGCGTGCATGTATGTTTTTGGTGGTTATGTCAGTTCTCGCAGATAAGGTGGTTCTGAAAAGAAAGTCCCCCTGTATATGAAAATGGGACGAAAGTGTGTGTTTATGGATAATATGTTGCCTTTTGTTGTATGGCTGCTAGGGTAGTGGTGAGTCAAAAAATTAGGGCATATGTTTGATGGATATAATGGCAATATGGGCCTCAGTAGAGTTTTTATTTTATTTAGGCCTGCACGACCAAAGAATAAAAAAGAGTAAACTACACCGTTGGTCCTTGTGGTTTGCGTTGACTGACGGATATGGTCCTTTGACCAAAAAACTTGCGCCGGTGGTCCTTAAGTCAGAAACGTTATGAACCGTTAGTCCCTCATTCCAAGTGGCCCCACAAACTGATGATAACGCCCGTTATCTATTGGACTTAAAGGGGCATTTACGTCTTTTTACTCATATCCAGATTTTCTCTCTGCCCTTCAAACACACGCATAAACACACACAAACACACATAGCAACCACACCTGATTCTGATTGAATCTGATTTTTCTCTGCCCTTCAAACACTCGCATAACTGTCATCTCCGTCATCTCAATCATATCCGTCATCTCTCCAGCCTTAATAAATTCCGACGTTGACTCCGGCGTTGACTATCTAATGATGAATACCAGTGTTAATTCAGCTTGTTTCCGAGTGGATCTTAACATCACAAAATTTGTTCGAATGGAGATGATTGTTCGAATAGTGCTAGTAGTGGTTTAAACCCGAGTGTTTATATTGGTAATGAGTTGGGTTGTATTGGAATTAGTGGTGATGAGTTTTTATGTGATGATGGTGATGTTGTGTTGCCGGTTGAGGAAGTTGATTTTGATTTGAAAGTTTTGAGTAGTGTGTATCCGAATTTGAGGAGGCTCGTGGTTGTGAATTGTAGTGAGCTCGGGTTGTTAAGTGTTGTTGAGGAGTGTGTTACTATGCAAGAGTTGGTTTTGCATATGTGTAATGATCATGTGTTGATTGGGATAGCGGCGTTTTCCAATTTGCAGATATTGAAGATAGTTGGGGTTGTTGATGGGGTTTATAAGTCGTTAGTGAGTGATCGTGGGTTAATTATTTTGGCTCAAGGGTGTAAGAGGTTGGTTAAGCTTGAGCTTAGAGGGTGTGACGGTGGGTATGAAGGGATTAAGGCGATTGGCGAGTGTTGTTATATGCTTGAAGAGTTGACGTTTTGTGATCATAGGATGGATGATGGATGGTTGTCGGGGATTTCGTATTGTGAGACTTTGAAGACTTTGAAGTTTGTTTCGTGTAAAGGGATTGATCGGAATTTCCTTCCAAACTGCTTATCGCGTTTTGATACATTTAAGAAAGTGATTTGCGGTGTGTTTGGGACTACTTATCCGAAATGCTTATCTCATTGTTTGTTAGTCAAATAAGCTGCTTCTAAAGCTTTTCAAAGCAACTTGGAATTGCTTATTACAAATTTGGTATGAGGTGAGGATGGCAAAATGTTTTGGTAAAGAAATGAAAGAGTGGACGTGCCCCGTTAAGGATAGTTGGAAAGAAACGGTTAAAGAGGTTATGTCAAACAATTTTAAGCTGACCATGGCGGATTTCTTTTATAGAAATAAATTTTCTGATGATTTGGATATAAATAATCATTTGCTTAATTCCATGATAAATCTTGATTCGAGCCCAGAAGCAATTTTGGGGATTAAATCTGATAATCAGAATCTTCCGAAGTCAAAGTTGACTGAAACTATTGACTATTGTGCGGTCGAACACTCATTAGAAGCCGTGTCCTTTGTTTCATCTGATGTTTCAAGAAATTTTGAAACAATTAAATGATTCTGTATTCTTTAATGCAAGTTTGTGCAGGTATATAGTTATTTTCTTTTAAATGATTCTGTATTGTAGATTTTGTGTCAAATGTTTTCATAGATTTGTTTGTTACCTTTGTTGTAGCATTTCTGGAAAATCATATTTGATGTTCTTGATAATTGTTCAAATTAATTGCAAATGTTTATGTATGATTGTGTTTGTGAATCTGTGAATTTTTATGTATGGGTGTGAGATTTGTGTTTGTGTTTGTGTTTTAAATTACACCGTTGGTCCTTGTGTTGTGAAGTGACCAAATTGCCCCTTCAAATCCAATAGATAACGGGCGTTATCATCAGTTTGTGGGGCCACTTGGAACGAGGGACTAACGGTGCATAACGTTTCTGACTTAAGGACCACCGGCGCAAATTTTTTGGTCAAAGGACCATATCCGCCAGTCAACGCAAACCACAAGGACCAACGGTGTAGTTTACTCAATAAAAAATAAGCACTTTGGAAATTAGTTGGCTTTTGTCTTTTTGGTTTGCCTAGCTTTATCTACTGCTGTCTTTGAAAAAGACAAATGCCTTTATTGAGTAATTAACCTAAGAAAAATGATATACTCGATTTTTTCCATTACACAATCCAAACAAACGGAAAAAAAAAAATGAAAAATAAAAATAAAAAGAACCCGCCAAGTGTCCAAATAGTAGGTGAGGTTTTTTTCTTGACCAAAGTGACATCTTGAGCGACAAATGTAATGTTTTGCTATACCAGTTTTATCTTATTCAAAAAGTCAACCATGCGTCCTACTTAGAAAAATATATAAATGAATAAAAAAATGTGACCCACAATTGACCTTTTGAATATGACAAGAGACATTGGTCGCATCAAATGTCACTTCGGTATAGCAAAAAATCTCACCTACTTTTTGGACGATTGTCTACTTTTCTCTAGCTATCGCACAAGACCATTTTTAGAAATGATTATTTTTTACTAGAAAGTGTATGCAAGTTGAGTAAATTGATCGTTTTTGGAATTTGCTCTTTATATTATAATTGATCGACAACTATCTTTATTAGTTGTCTTAATCATGATGCAGCATGTGTAGAAACTAGAGGGAATACTTAAAATTATATTAATCAGATTCAACTAAAACTAACACATTACAATACATTAAACAGAAACGACACAGACAAACCCTGACTATTAAACACGCCTAAACATATGAGTCGGGCTTATAGACCTTATTAGTTAATACCCCCCTCAAACTCACAATGTTGCAGTAGTAAACATTGAGAAACTCACAATATTGCAGCGGTTAACATTGAAAGTTTGTCAAACAGTAAATAAAACTAAAACTATAAAATAACCACGCAGCTTCGGAGGGTCCTAGAGTGCGAACTCGGTGTTAGACGGAGTCTCATTCTAATGCAATCCAAATTGCATAATACCAACACTGCGAAATCAGGTTTGAAATAGAAAACCATAGCAGAGCCACACAAATATGGAGAACAACAAGTCTTGGTAAAGGAGACAACAATTTTATAGTGAGCTACAAATTCTTTACGAGTATAAGCATGAGAATGTCATTGGTTTTTAGGCTATACCAACGAAACACACAAAAAAAATCACTGTTTATGAACATGCATCTAAAGGAAGTCTGATAGGTATCTCAATGATGCTTGTCTTACATGGAGGAAAGGACTAAAAATATGCATTGATGTTGCAAGCTGATTGGATTTCCTTCATCGGGGTGTTCATGGAAAAGAAGTGGTGATACATAGAGACATCAAAACTCTTAATATTCTTTTGTTTGATGATTAGAAGGCAAAAGTTGCTGGTTTTGTACTTTCCTTTTTTTTTTTTTAGAAAGGCAGCAATGACAATAAACCCAAACAAACAATTACAAATGAAAGGCATGTCAGCCCCCCAAACAAGATGATTAAGGAGGAAGAGACCCGACAAAAAGACCCACAAACGGGCTGCAAACAAACGAAACAAAGTACCTAATAAAACTAGTAACAAACACATTGAATCACAAACTACCTGATATGCCAAACTCACTGAAATGCCAAAGTAGCTGATATGAAATGAACCAGGCCCCACCATGATGATGCCAAAAATAGACAACAATCATGTGCCCCTGGACCAAACATACCAAAGAACACAGCATTACATTTGCCAAATGATATGAAATGAACCAGGCCCCAACATGATGATGCCAAAAAATAGACAACAAACATGTGCCCCTGATCCAAACATACCAAATAACAAAACAATACATTTGCCAACCGTGGCCCATGGAACATTGGGTTTCTTAACCATAGAATCTGATATTTATTCATTTGGTGTGATTTTGTTTGAGATCTTATCTGGGAGATCAACGTATGCAGTTTATAAACATGAGGGTCGATTTCAAGATAATTTTTATAAAGACCGTTTTGAAGAAGGAAAACAAGACCACGAGGTGTTTGAGGCTATCAAGGAACAAATCTTGCCAAACTCATTGACTATAAATCTTGCCAAAATCATTGACTACATTTCAGACAATTGCCTACCAGTGCTTACATGATGATAGAGAAAAACGACCAACAATTGATGAAGTTTTAGCACAGCTTAAGAAGGCATTGGAATTCCAAGTATGTTAAATGCTTAATTTATTTTTCTTATACATACTAAAACTATAAATTAACCAAAATCTGCACCTACAGCTATCTCTATTATATGAATTGGTTTGTTTTGTTCACATTTTAAGGTTCATATGAACATCTGTTTATATTGACGAGCGTTGATAAACATGTCAATAAATATATTGAACTAAGCTACTACTTTCTCCTTTTGATGTTGTTACTGATATATGCAAGTGAACATCTGTAACATGTAATATGGTTATGTGAAACCGGATTTTTTATGATGAGGAGACATGTCTTTCATCATTTACATACAGGGGTCATGAAATAAAAGTTTGTTATATCAGAAGGTAAAAACATATTTTATTAAATTCAATGACCATTAAGTTGATGAAATTTGATTTAAAATTTGGGCAATAACCACAAAATAATCTTTCCAGAGAGATGAACCTTAAACCTATTTAGATATGTTGACATACTATTTGGAAGCCATCTTTGTTGTATACTCCTATTTCACAATAAAAGAGAATGAATTTGTTACTTTACATTGCTCAATATATACGAGGAGGACAAAGTACAGGAGCCAACTGCCTAAAGATTACAGAAACATATGAGATGTCAAAAACAAAGATCAAGTGACCAACTCAGTCCAAAAGAAGAAGAATCTAGGAAAATTGGTGATTTTTAGTTGTTCTCTTCTAATTAATTCTGTCTTTGTTCTGTTTCGTTGTAGTTCCCAGTTTGGTGTTGTCCTTCTAGCTTCTGGCAAGCTTGTCCTAAGTTGAAATAGTTTATGTTCAGAAAGGTTTAAAAGTTCATCATATTAGACATTGAACTATTTTGATGCTAATGATGAAGATGGTTATAGTGCTGACAGAAATTTGTGATCAACTTGTTCTAATATCTCAAACTATTTTGTGATTTATTTCAATTACTTAGGGTGCGTTTAGTTAGAGAAAAAATTCTCTTGTTTTCTATCTCTAGTTTTGTAAAAATTTGGATGGGAAATTTATCTTCATAGAACACTTAAAAATATAGAAAATGCGTTTAGTTGATGTTTGTATTTTCTATTTCGAAGAATGGAGGGAGGGTTGTTGGTTACAAAAGAAAACAACGAAAACAACTAAGGATGCGCTTGGTTCAAAGAGGGGAATGAGAATAGCAAAAGTAAAGGGAATACAATGGAATATAAATGAATGGAATGGAGATTATCATTATCTTTGATAGTGCTTGTTTAAGAAAAACACATTAACCTCCAAAATGGTGCTGGTGGTGGTGGTGGCTACTGGTTGTGGTGGCTGCTGCTACTCGTGGCTGGTGGTGGTGGTGGTGGCTGCTGGTGGTGGTGGGGGGTGGTGGTGGTGGTGGGGGCTGGTGGTGGGGTGGTGGGGGCGGCTGGTGGTGATGGTGGTTGCTGCTGGTGGTGGCGGTGGCTGCTGGTGGTGGTGGCTGCTGGTAGTGATGGTGGCTGCTGGTGGTGGTGAGTAATCATTACCTTTCCTTCTAATTTAGTGAGTAATGCCCCATTAACCACTACTAAGCAATGATTGCATTTCTTACTCCTAACCAAGCATATTTAATCATTGTATTTCTCATTCCCCCCCCCCCCCCCCACACAAAAAATACCCCCAACCAAGCACCCTTTAAAATCTGTTTTGTAATTTTCATTGTTAAGTTAGGAAATAGGGGATTTTGTTTTTTGCAAAATATTTTGTTGAAAAACGCTTAGAACGCGATCTCTGTTTTCCTTGTTTTTCACAAAACATTTTGTTAAAAACAAGGGTGTTTTCCTCCAACTAAACGCACCCTTACCCTTTGAACTTTTTGGTCAAACACCACTACTTTTAAAATTCAGTAGCCAAGTATCTTTATCATTTGTAGAAGCAAACATTGTTAGGAACATCAGCAATTCTTGCAAGATCTGGTATGACATTGTTATGTATCTAACAGGGTGGTTAGAGTGAATTTCGACGACACTCGTTACCTTTTAAGCTGATTTTTGGTTATTTCACTTGTAAAAGATAAAGCGTATTTTCAATCCTTTCATTTATAAGTGAACTGTTTAAAACTCTTATTGTTCGTTACCTACTTAAACATAATAGTCTACACTGAAGAGAGATGTGTCCTATAAATCCGTAAATAAAACGGTAGGATAAACAATAATGAAGAACCATATATAGCTGGCTTACTCACAATGATGAACTTAAATTATATGTCTACTTGTATAAACTGGAACTGTTCTCGAGCTGGCCATTGACCAGAAAATTCAATGTTATAAAGTACACATTTGAATGTGGAAAAAGGAAGAATAATGTTACAAAGTACATTTTAAACTGCCGGAAAAATGAAAATTGTGATTGCATAATAAACTCTTGAAAATTGAAAGTACGGATACCAGGTTTATCCACCAAAAAGGTATCCAGCTGCTTGTTCCTCATTGCCATCAAAAAAGTTAAGCGCTTGTATAACTGCATCTCTACTGAACCCTAATTCAATAAGCTTTGTAACTTTGGCTTCAAAATCAGCTCCCTGAACATGTAAACATATTAGTATTGAAGCCAGTTACATTTGTATTTCCCTTTGGGAATCTTATTTTAGTATTCAATTGAAGCCATATCGAGAGATTAATGAGTTCATTAAGTTACGATATTCACCTGTGTAGTGCTGCCACCAGCAGGTCCTGCAGTTTGAGACAAAAAACATAATTACCATGTTGGTGCATAACAAAAGAAAATTTTTGTTTTAGGTCATCTCAAAAAAACAGTTGCTATTTTATAAGATTTGCTTTATAAATACTATAACGACAATATTGTTTTATGTCCACTAATTTCTTCCATGAGACTATTTGTTAAACATTTCAATTTTCACGACTTATGAATTGAAAACGCTGAGCTTGATTTACCATCATCCAATGCTCATATAAGGTGGTTTTGTAGCAAACATCAATGCATAATTACATAGCATGGGAAAGAATTCTAACCAGAAGATTGACCGCTGTATGGTGGTGTTGATCCGGATGTACCCTGAAAATTACATTTTATAGAAGACATCTGTAAATTTTGTATGTTATGTAATCCCTTGATACTACATGAAAATGTATCATCCCTTACTACAACATGAGAATGCATCAATACAACTGAATATAATTTGAAACAAATGGGTGGCATTGTGGCAAGTTCAACCCATTTACATGAAAATAGGTCAATTTGGGTTAGATTTTATCCATACCGGGTTTAAAGCCCATGGGTCAAACTTAAAAAGTTACAAAAAGTGAAAAATGCCAAAAGAATGGGTTAAAAGTGGCCCAATGAGCTATTTTAAACGTTTTCAACCTCTTAAATCGATTTATAAGACAGATTAAATACTATATTAAGACAGATTTTTAAACTCTATCATACTTGAGGCCCAGAGCTAGAGGCTTCCTTCAATTGCCCCTCCTCATCCAAGAAACGATTTGGAATGTCCTTCTCTGTAATTTAACATACAAAGTTATATGATCTTGTAATATTATAGAATAGTCAAAACAAAAATTACATTTCTAATGACGAAAAAGTATAAAAGATAAGAATTTTAACCTTGCAAAAATGGTACAGCAACCTCTCCTCCACCGACTCTTAAGACATTGTCTTTCAAATCAATAATGCATTGATGCTTACGGAGCATATCTAATCCAAAGAGGAATTCCATGTTGGGAGAATCCAAAACCAAGAAGGAACAAGGATAGAAAATTGTTCCAATCTACAATGATTCAAAATCAAAAATATTTACAAAAATTGGTGGATAATAAATAGACTGAGAAAAGTATTTGTAAAGATTCTTACTTTAATTGGAGCAACATGTATACGGCCAAGAATCTCTGTCTGACCAACTCCTTGAGCAATGCCTTTGTAACGTTGGTCTAAAAGCCTAAGCAATCTGAAAAGGAGATTGAGGTACGAATAAGCAATTCCATTGTATATATTATAGACTTGTTAATTACATAATACACAATCTTTATATCGTAAGGCAATTTCCTACGTCATTAATGACTTCAATAAAGTTTTAACTCTGACCATTTATTCCGTGAAACAATGATTTCCCACAAAATTCTTTTACAGCAAACTATATGCATTAAGGACAATAATATTTGATTTATTTGCGTACACCTTATAGGCTTATAGTGCCCAAACTCTACAATATTGTAATCATCACTTTTTAGTTTGCTCAATTAAGAGCTCTTTATCATTATATATAAATTTTCCGAAATTTCAAATAAAATTGTTGCGGTACATGATAAGTCAAAGTTTTAATAAATATTATTATTATCAGACAAAGATATTAGTATTAGTATTAGGTGTTGTTTGTTTTTTTAGAGGTTTTATGTCTGAATCTGAATACCACTTCTGAATCTGAATGAGTGGTCCAAAAGTCTGAATCTGAATTATTTTAGACTGTCTGTTTTTATGTCTGAATCTGAATGTCTGAATAAACAAAAAACAATCGTTTCGCTATAAAACAAACAAAACGACCCTCCATTCGTGACTATTAATAAAAAATCAAGACCAAGATGAGGAGATAAGGATTGAAAAGAAGTATCACTAAAGTTTAGGTGGTGTTTGTTTATTAAGAGGGTCTGAATCTGAATCTGAACCGCACGTCTGAATCTGAATCTGATGCGTAAATGTCTGAATCTGAACGCATCTGAACGGAACAAAAAAACTCATGTTTGAACGGGATTTTTTTTTTTTTTTTTTTTGTGGTTATTTTGTGTCAACAAGAGGCATTCAGACGCGTTAAGACACCCCCCTCAAGTCTTGACCATTAAGATCTAACTGCATCTGAACGCGTCTGAACAGAAAAAAAAAAAACAAACGGTCTGAACGACCAAATGTCTGACCGATTCAGACATTTTGGTCATTCAGAGCCATTCAGAGGCTAAAAAACAAAAAACAAACGCACCCTTAGGCTTTTCAGATGTAATCAGACGTTATTCAATGTCTGAACGAATCAGACCCTATTCAGATGTATTCAGACTTCAGATCTGAAAAAAAACAAACAGTCTGACGCGATTCAGATCTGAAAGAAAAAAACAAACACAACCTTAGACTGAATTGTCTTATTATTTAACTATTATGATGGTGATAAATAAACTTTATTAAATAAGGTTTTATCTTTATTAAGGATTACGACTAGAATTTATTGAAAATGGATTCTCATGAAAAAATCTAAAAAAGGGGTTTATAATTGTAACAGAAAGAGTCTCTTCAAAAATGAGAAAAAAAACTACATACCCCAAACGTTCAGCGCAGGTTTTCGATATTATAGTTGACTGGGCCCCACTATCAACAAACGCCTGGATATTAATAAAAGGACCTAGATTAGTACTCGTTTAACAACACAAGTCTGTGGATTATGCATATGGTCCACAAGGGTTAGAGAATAAATTGTATTACAAAAATGTGATACTTTTGAATAGTTGTTACTAGAAGTAACAAAATATGCGGGTCAGATCACGGGTCTAGATGGGTTTGGTCTAGTCGGGTCCGGGTCTAGATGAATCTTCTAGAAACATGGATCTAAATGGGTCCGGGTCTAGACGGGTTTTGGTCGGGTTAACCCGCCTATTTTTTATTTTTTTTTAAATATATTGTTTTGAGTATAATATTAAAAAAGTAAAAAAAAAAAAAAAAAAAAAAGTAGGCCCGCTAGACCGCGTAGACTCGTTGGTTAAATTGTTATATGATTGCCCTTTCTATCAAATAACCAATTAGACTCATCTGTAATATTTAGGGAGACCCATCCCCAAGGACCCCAAATAGATATTACCCATCTTGACCCATTTTAACCAATGGGTCTCAAATTGCCAACTCTAGTTGTTACCTTCAAGGGAACGCCATTTACTTCCATGTCGACATACAACATGACCTGAAAAGTAGATCAAGGAAATATTAATTTACAATAAGCTAAAGTATTAAAGTGTGGCTGTATAAACTAAATTATCCATACCACTTTTGCAAAAGCTTCAGGGTTGTGTTCTAACGCAGCAGCCCAGTTCTCATCAATACCTTTCTGTAAAATAATGAGCACTGACTCAAAAATCAAAATAACAATATATCACGGCAAATATCAAATAGATAATAAGAGTACTAAAGGTTCATAAACAAAACAAAAAGAATGAGAGAACAAATAAATATAAGTGACAAAGAAGTAGGATACATGAGCAACATGTTGACTTCAAACTAATTTGGAGCTTCCACTAGTAATTTAGCGAAGCATGGATTAAGGCCCTTATAAATAAGCCAACTGTGTCTGTAGTAACCACATAAATACATAACTGGAACGAGGTTCAGTAAGGATAAGTAATGGGTCTATGAGTATGAACCACATACATAAAGTTGGGAAACTTGCTAATGATTAAGCTAAATTACAAAATGATCTACTTTTTTGGAAAATAATACAATGTAAGTTATAATTCGTGAATTCTCAAAGCACCAAAACTCGCCTAAATAACGATTCTTGCAGAACTTTCTCTTATCTTATTAAAAATATGAGTAAACTCCAAAATACATCCCTGTGTTTTACCCCATTTCGCACCATACATCCATTTGAAAATTTTGCAACATATACATCCCTCCGTTAGTTAAAGTTAACCTATATACATCCCTCCGTTAAAATAAGGACAAACGGCGCAAATCATTTCTCCGTTATCTCTTAACGAGATAGAAAATGTTTACACCGTTAGTCCTCTGGGTTATGTTTTGCCCGTTGTTTTTTTACGTTTTCGTCTGTTTTTTTACGTTTTCGTCCGCTTTTTTACGTTTTCTTCCCTTTTTTCGTTTTTGTACGTTTTCGTCTCTTTTTTTACGTTTTCATCAGCTTTTTTACGTTTTCGTCGTTTTTTACGTTTTTTTTTTGTTTTCGTCCGCTTTTTTACGTTTTCGTTTTTTTTTACGTTTTTGTCTTTTTTTTACTGTTTTCGTTCGTTTTTTTAAGTTTTCGTCGTTTTTTTACGTTTTTGTCCGCTTTTTTACGTTTTTTGCCTTTTTTTACGTTTTCGTCCGTTTTTTAAGTTTTCGTCAGTTTTTTACGTTTTTGTCTGTTTTTTACGTTTTCGTTCGCTTTTTTACGTTTCGTCCTTTTTTACGTTTCCGTCCGCTTTTTTACGTTGCCATCCGTTTTTTTACATTTTTATCCCTTTTTTTACGTTTTCGTCCGTTTTTTTACGTTTTTGTCCTTTTTTAACATTTTCGTCCTTTTTTTTACGTAAAAATGGGACGAAAAAGTAAAAAAAGGGACGAAAACGTAAAAAAAGGACAATAACGTAAAAAAACGGACGAAAACATAAAAAAAGGGACAAAAACGGAAAAAAACGAACGAAAACGTAAAAAAGCGAACGAAAAAATAAAAAAGCGGGCAAAAACTTAAAAAAACGGATGAAAACGTAAAAAAAGGACGAAAACGTAAAAAAAGGGACGAAAACGTTAAAAAATTGACAAAAACGTAAAAAAGCGGACGAAAACGTAAAAAACAGACGAAAACGTAAAAAAGCTGACGAAAACTTAAAAAACGGACGAAAACGTAAAAAAGCGGACGATGGACAAAAACGCAAAAAAGCAGACGAAAATGTAAAAAAACAGACGAAAATGTAAAAAAAGGGACAAAAACGTAAAAAAGCGGAAGAAAACGTAAAAAAACGGACGAAAACGTAAAAAATGACTAACGGTGCCAATACAGTTAACCCAGAGGACTAACGGTGTAAACATTTTCTATCTCGTTAAGAGATAACAGAGAAATGATTTGCGCCGTTTGTCCTTATTTTAACGGAGGGATGTATATAGGTTAACTTTTACTAACAGAGGAATGTATATGTTGCAAAATTTTCAAATGGATGTATGGTGCGAAATGGGGTAAACCACAGGGATGTATTTTGGAGTTTACTCTAAAAATATTATAAAACTTTGGCGGATTATTTTGATATACTGCTTTTGGGACAGATCAATTCTGTGGCGAATTTTTTGGGTGGTTTTCATAATCGAGGAAATTATGAAAATATATAGCGATTTATTTGGTTATTTTGTATGAATTTCTACAAAGTAGGACATTTTAGTATAATCACAAACCTGGCGGATTGCAATTTTCATTTGTTAGTAGATATATAATCACAAACCTGGCGGATTGCAGCTTCAATTTTCTTTTGTGCTTCCACATCAAAAGGGTCTGCTAAGAGTAGCGCCTATGTGTTGGACAAACAACATACCATGAACAAAACTATCAAATACAACACAAACACACACACACACACACAAAAACACTTTTAGATTAAAAGAAAAATATAGATTTAATAAAACATCGAACCAAGTGACCAACAGCGTTCCTAAATTATTAATATACCATTTCTTCCTCCTTTTGTCGATTAAGTTCAGATCTCTGTCGGTGGCGCACCCTTAAGATGTCTTGCAATTTATTTAGGTCGTTCCCGAGAATAACTTGTGCCAACTCAGGATCACTCTGTTATTCAAATCAATGGTTAGGAACTCCACAGCATAAATGCACTCAAGAAGTGAAATATCTATATTAATTTTACCTGAAACAATTGGGCCATCATATTTGAATTGTTCCGCACTTGTTGCTGGAAGGCAGCTGGATTTACAGCCGAACCATCTGGATTTAACGTAACTTCATTGCTAGTAACTTCAGTCCTGAAAACCTCAGTTATTAGCAGTATAAAAAATTGTCATAGGTAACGTCCTTCTCTACCCAAAAAAAAATCAAGAAATTCCAAAGGAGTTTCTTCATTTGGAAATAGAGAATATAGAAAATGGTGAATATGATTATGGAGAAATGCATATGGGAGGTCAACTGATCCTAAAGCATTAAAGAAGCAATTATAATATTCTATGATGGTAATGATTTCAGCTGTTAAACATTATACACTATATAGCTAAACCAAGTGGCAAAAACATATATCCCATACAAACATATCAGCTAAAGCATGTAACAACTAAACTTAAATCTATAAGGCAATTAATAGGGTGATACTAGCGCTGTGTTCTTGAGTTAACTTCATAAAAGAAAAGAAGAGAAGTGAAGAGGAAGAGAATCACTTCTCTTCCTTACTCTTCTTCTCAAAACTGGGCGGAACCATTTACACCCAAAAAAACACTACAAGTTCTTTCCGGATCTTTTCCTTTCTTCCCTTTTCAGATCCTGAGAACACGATTTTTTTCAGTTTCTTTCCAAATCTTTTCCTTTCTTCCCTTTTCAGATCTCAAGAACACAGCGTAGGTGGCAACCTAGGCCGCTTGGATGGATCAAGTAACAGGTCAAAACGGTTCTGTTAGTTTTAGTGTGCCCAGTTTCTAATAAAAGTGAATATGTTAAATATAGCGATCATCTCCGCTAAATACAATAACTTGAGTGGCTGTAAACATTTGAAACTTTAGACGACTTTCAGCCTATTCTACCCAATTTGACCCGTTTATCACTTTATATTGTAGCAAAATTTATAATTTGACTTGACAAACCATATTCCAAATGGATCAATTCTTAGTCGAAATTTCACATGACAATGCGTTTATAGCATTTCTATACTCAATTAGACGCGGACAAAAAATTACAACAATTATGGCACAACTTAGCGGGAAATAAAAGAAATGCAGTTAAATATGTAATATATTATCAAAATCGCACCTTGAAGATGAAACCATCATGACTAAATCTCCATCAGTAACACTAAGACCACTCAATGTCTCAGCATTCCTCATCTCCTTTCCATTGTAAAGCAACTGTTGTTGCTGAAGTGGCACTTGAGACTGCTTATTGTATACACATTACATCAATTAGAAGGCAGATGCTCCGTTATAGAAAGCACTATATTCCACCCTAAGGGAAAACTTGCAACTTTAATTCCATTATTAATATATTTAAAATAATGAATTTACAAGGTGTCCCGGATTGTTTATCTATATGCTTATATGCAAATAAGTACTTTGGAGCGTGTGACAAAACTGCTTATTTGCTTATTTCAGAGTAAATAAGCATTTGAAACCGGTCAACAGTTTACAGAATAAGCAATTTGAAGCCCCCCACGCAACTTTTCTTAATTCATACACTCGCTTAATTGCTTTTAACAAAATTCAATAAGCTTATTACATAAACATCTTATTGGTAGCTTATTTACAAACGAGAAATAATTCATTTGCCTAATAAATGTGCTTAAACAATAATAAAAAACTAACCTCAATTTCAAGTAGTGCTTTAAGATTTTCAATCTGTCAAAGATACAAGAATCAAAATTAATAAAACAATCAAACAATTGAAACAAAGAAGAAATAATAATATTAAAAAAAAAAAAAAAAAAAAAAAGGTTTACAGATTCATCAGGATCGACTTCTAAAGTAAGGATTTGTTCGTCAGGTGTCATTACAGTGATCTTCATATTGTTTTGTAAATTTGTTGGTGTTGGTGGGTTGTGTTGACTGTGAATGAAATAAAAACAAAACCAAAGAGTCTTTGAGTTTTTTGGAACCGTATTTGTTGGGATCACAAACGGTTTTTTTTTTTTTTTTATGGTTTTTTGTTTTTTTGTTTTGTTTAGGCTTTTGGAATTTAACCAAGAAAATAAATTATTTGATATAATATTAATTGGAGTAGTTTATGAGCAGGCACTATTCCGAAGTCATCGCCTTAGAGGTCGGCTTGAGCTGAGCTGACGGCTTAAAGTGATTAAAATAATGTTAGTGGGTTAGTGCCCTTCAAAAAAAAAAATGTTAGTGGGTTAGTGGGTTAGATAAGTGGGTTCTTATCTTAGCTTGCACTTAGTTAACGGTGTTCGCTGCATGTTGTACACATGTGTTCTTCTGCCACTTGGTTTACTAATCGGATCTTATGGTTTTCTGCATGTTGTACACCTGTTTTCCATTATATCGATGTTAAAATCATATACATATGTGATTACATGTTTATTTGTTTCCCTAATTTCTCTTTCTAAACACACGCGGTGGTTGTTGTTGGGTTACATTTGGGAGAACGATGAGTGTTTAGGGTTTTGGTGTTTCAAGAATCGTTATCGAGGTTTCATTGTCGTCTAATTCGTTGATGTAAGGTACTTAACTTCCTTTTTAGTTTGTGTATGTGTTTGTATTTGTTTAATCTTTGTGGTAAATCTGATATATGATAATGAGTGCTGATTTAAATGGTTTGTTAAACGTTGTGTTTTATTTGGTTGTGGTAATGAGTGGTATTTTTTCAATGAAGCTGTGTTTTTTACCTAATACGGTACATCAAGCCATTAATATTTTGATGTAATTATTGATACATTACTCTTTTTAGTATTCAGAACATGCAAGATATGTTTGGGTGATCAGGATGGAAGAACTCGATATAAAGTTCGTGTATGACGTTTGACGTATGATGCTCATTGTTTTTTTTTTCTTTCTTTTTTTGTTCTTTTTTTTTTTTTTTTTTTTTTTTTTTTTGCTGGATATATGTGTTTGTGTTTCTTTCAATCTTAGTTTTGGTGTGTTGAAAAACTGTATAGTATAAAAGTATCTACTTTGCGTCTTCTGCAGTTACTGGTCGGAGTAGTTGGAATTGAGTGTGTGGTTTGGACGGTGTAGTTGTGTAATTTGCTCACGCTGCTGCATGGTTTTGGTTTGTTGGTGTTGCAGGCTTTTAGTTTGTTGGTGCATTAGGTGTGTTATGCTCATGCTGTTAGGGTTTACGTTTGATGTTTTGGTGAGTTTTCTTATATATGTTGGCGTTTGATGATATAGTTGTTGGTTTTTGGGATTGTTTGTTAATAGGTTGTAGGTTTGTGACAGGGGAAATGGTTTTCGGGTTATAGAGTTTAGTTGTTTAAGTTTATTTTGGTGTGGGTTTTTCTTATATGTGTTATTGTTTCGATGTTTGGATGCTTGATGTTATGGGATATTTTCTGATGTGAATGTTCAATGCATGGTTGTTTCAGGATCTGGTTTTGCTGAATCGACATTGCCGACCGTATTTTTGGCCTGCCAAAAACCATAAGGTATAAAATGTAAATGTATATTTTGGTAGATTTGACATTTGAGTCAGTGTTAGCAAGTTGTGTACAAACTAAATACGAAATGGTGGGTCTGTCAAATGTTTGTTGGGACAGTTGATGTGTAACTCATATTTGGTGTTAGTAGAAATGGTGATCATAAGTCATATATCAATTGGTCTAACCAACGTCTCATATGTATCTAGATTTCCCATCTTCAAGTTTTGTATGTTGTTTGCACAGTAGTGAAAAATTATGTTTCACACTGATTTTACAGGCCCCATAGCTCACTTGCCCCTTAATGGTTGGGTTAGCAAAATAGCAAACAAGATTAATTTGCTTTGTGACGGGGCAGGCTTACTGGTTGTCGTCTATGGTGGTTGCGTCTCTTTTTTATTTTAAATTTTTACTCATCGGAAGTGGGTTATAATGTTGGTCTTTCAAAAATTGGAAAGCATAAAATGGAATTGTGGTTTGCAGCAGAACCTGGTTTTAGTGAGGCAAAACCCGTATACCATAAAATGTAACTCTATTTTCATCGAATTTGATACTTGAGCTTGGGTATAGGATGTGGGTTTTTTCTAATGTCTATCGTACGTTTTGTAGATCTAATTTAAAGAGTATTAAGGGTTTGTTCTTATATTTGTGCTCATATTTACAGTTTGTCAGTTATGATGTTATCAAGGGAGTTCCGTGCATGTCGCAACCAAAGGTTTTCACCACATATGTTGGTTGCAAGACAAGTACATGTTTTATTTCGAACACTTGATACTTTATGTTGTACGAGGTAATACCTGATTGAGCAATATATGTGTGTTTGTATTGGGTAAGGGTTTTTTTATTTCTTTTATAGTTTGATGTGTGATTGTAAGTTCTGATTTTATGCAGCATGTATGATATGTGGCCGTGGTTGTTTTGCGATGTTCTTTAAGGTGTGATGAGTGGTCGTACCTACTGATTTTATGTGTTATTTTTTGCCTGTGCAAAATAGATGCCTTGTGATATACTTTAAATTATGATATATGTGGTAACGAATGCCGATTTTATGTGTTGTGCATAGGTTATGACTATATTTGCTAGTTCAGTATGTGCCATTAATTAACACCTAGAATTTGATATGGTAATTTGAACGCTAATACTTCACATTATCAAATGTTGTGTTAATACAAATATCGTCTAAAAACGTTATTTATATTTTACGATGCTTGCTATATTTTGTTAACGACAATTATAAACTTTATTTTAGCAAAACATAAATATAGTTAAGTCTTTTACATATATTATCACAAGTCTTTCTTAAACACAAACTAAACATTACTTAGCTAGCTAGTATATACATTTTACAACTATACTTTCATAAACATGTTAATCTAAAATGAAATTGTATTTTTACATCATTCTATGAATCATCCTACTCTAATTTAAGATTGCATAGGATCCTTGGAAGATATGGTGAATATTTTGTTTAGATTATCACTCTAGAATCTTGAAAGATATGGTGTATATTTTGGTTAGATTTGATAAAAGATTGTGAAGATTTTCTGTCAGGTCCCCGCGGAACCAAAAGGATACACGGAAGGAACCCTTGTTTTGGTTCCGTCTGATCCGTGGTTTGTTGGCCTTGGTGCCTATAAATAGCAAGCCACACCATATTGTTTATTCATCACTTACATACATAAAACAACAAACATTCTTTCATTCATCATTCCTTATATCTAACTCATTCATATTTCATTTTAGTTAGCTTCTTTTGTAGCAAGAAGATCATAACATCATTTAAAGGGTTACAAGCTTCAACAAAGCATTGCAAGACTTGTTAGTTCATCATGGTGTGAATTATAGTTATTCATACATCATTGTTTGTACCAAACCATCATAAACCTCTGATAGTGATCGGTTAGTATTTTAGTCCTCAAAATGCATAGTGTGACGGGAGTGGTTGTACCCTTGTAAAAGAACTCGACATCTAGCTTTGTGTCAGAAATATTGTGTAAGCGACGTGTAAAGGTTTTCTCCGCCGGATAAAAGAGCTTGTTAACTAGTGAAGAAAACACTCGAGTTGGATACTCGGGGAGTGGAGTAGGGCAAGGAAAAAGAGTCCTTGTAGACCGAACCACTATAAACACTCGTGTTGTGGTTTGATCGTTTCTATCTTTCTTGCACTTTACATATTGTTATTTTGTTTGCATATATTAAGTCATTTCACACACAAAGATAACTAAGAAAAAGAAATTAAAAACGGTAAAACTATTCAACCCCCCTTCTAGTTTTCCACAATTGTCATCAAGAGCTACGTTACTCAAGATTTTTAAAATTTATTGTATTTTAAAACTTGAAATGATCCATGGATTTTGAAAACTTTAAAGAAGGGCAATCTATGCAAAGACCACCACTTTTTGGACCAAATGGATTTATTTATTGGAAAAACCGTTTTGAAACATATGTAAAATCAAAAGATATAGATTTATGGTATATAATTATAGAAGGTGATCATAAAGCTATTATAAAAGATATCGCAAGTGGTCGAGATGAGGATACTTCACTTACTCGTCATAGTGATGAGCAAAAGAAGTTAATTGCAAAAGATAATGGAGCAAAAATGATGCTTTACAACGCTCTAACTAAAAAGGAATTTGAAAGAGTCTTTATGTACAAAACCGCTAAAGAAATTTGGAAATCTTTAACAATCACTCATCAAGGAAATTCACAAGTCAAGAACAACAAAATTGATATTCTTGTCCAACAATATGAACAATTTAGTATTCCTGAAGATGAAATCATTGATAGTGCATTTGCTCGTTTTAATACTATTATTTCCTCTCTCAAAGCACTTGATGAATCCTTTTGTAGTAAGAACTTTGTCAGGAAATTCCCTAGCGCACTTCATCCAAAATGGAGAGCAAAAGTGACTTCTATTGAAGAATCTAAAGATCTCTCAATGTTATCACTTGACAAGCTAATTGGAAACCTAAAAGTTCATGAAATGGTGATGGTGAATGACTCAGAGATTGTTAAAGGCAAAAAGGAAAAAGTCAAGTCCATTGCCTTAAAAGCAAGAACAGAGTCAAGCGATGATGAAGAATCTAGCTCGGGAAGTGAAGATGAAGAATATGCCATGGCCGTAAGAGATTTCAAAAAGTTCTTTCGAAGACGAGGAAAGTTCGTAAGACAACCTAGAGATGACAAGAAACCTTTCCGAATAGATCGTGATGATAAGAAAGGGAAGGGTGAAAGAAAATGCTTTAGATGCGGAGACACAAGCCATCTCATAGGAGATTGTCCAAAGCCACCTAAAAACAAAACTCATAGAGCTTTTGTGAGTAGTGCTTGGAGTGAAAGCGAAGATGACGACGAGGAACCAAAGAATGACGAAATTGCTCTCATGGCTCAAGACTCAAATGAGGTACACTCTGACTCATCTTACTCTTCTATTGATGATGATACATTACAAAAAAAAAATATAACAAACTGTGTGAACTTAGCTTAAAAATCATAAACAAAAATAAGTTTTTAAAAACTAAAAAGGAGTTTTTGGAAAATGAAGTTTATGAATTAAAAGAAAAAGCAAAACGTTTAGAAAAAAGTAAAGCCATTGACACGGTATGTACATCATGTCAAGAGCTCAGACTTGAAATTGAAAGACTTAAAATCACACAGAATGATCTCACATCAAACCCAGATTTTACTTGCTTCATAAAAAAAAATATAAAAAACATAAAAAGAATTCTTCTCTCACCCTAGACCTATTAGAGTAGTTTTTCATACTAACGAACACTATTCCCTGTGAGAACGATCAATCCCCGTACTTACCACTACACTATACTACATCGGTCAGGTACACTGCCTGGTGGGGTTGTAAGCCTCTTGAGATCCCTCGAGAGGTAAAACCTGTTGTAAGGTCGCAAAACCACGCATCAAGTTTTTGGCGCCGCTGCCGGGGAATAGTTATTGTTTAGGTTGAATTTTTTATTTTATAGGTCTACTCACTAGATTCCTTTCTAGTGAGATTTTTATTTTATTTTTCTAGGTTTTCTTTAGTCTATCTATTTTCTTCGTTTCTTTGTTCGTAACCATTACCATTCGACATCATGGAAGATGGTAATATCCTTGATCCCAACAACCCACCACCTCCTAGAGCCCGTACTCTAGGAGAGTATTCCCGTCCTAGCCACCATGGCTATCGAAACACCATTGAGCTCACTCAAGGAGCCAATGTCACTCCCTTGCGATCCGACACCATCCGGTTGGTGCAAAGCGGATGCGCATTCCATGGACTTCGTTCCGAAGATCCTAATCAACATCTCAAGGACTTTCTCAAAATCGTTGATTCTATAGACCTTGATGTTGCCACTCGAGAGACGACCCGACTGCGTCTCTTTCAATTCTCTCTGCGGGACCAAGCTAGTCAATGGCTAGAGCGTCAACCCGCAGGATCCATCACCTCTTGGGATGATCTCACCACTCGTTTCCTTGCTCAGTTTTTCCCACCGGGAAGAACTACCAAGCTAAGGAATGATATCTTGATGTTCCAACAACGTCAAGGCGAAACCCTCTACGAGGCATGGACTCGATTCAAGGACTTACTCCAAAAAGTCCCTCACCATGGCTTAGAACTTTGGCTCCAAGTCCAAATCTTCTATGACCATATCAATCTCTCCACGAGGCAAACCATTGACCAATCGGCCGGTGGCAAGCTACGTGATCTAAGTGCGGACAATCATGGGCTCTCCTAGAAGATCTTGCTCTTTATGACAACGAAAGTTGGAGTGATCCCCGTGATTTGAATAAAACGGTCAAGGCAATATCTTTGCCTTCGAACAATTCAAGCACTTCCGACCGTAGGATCATAGAACTTGAAGACCAAGTCAAGTTTCTCATGAAATCCTACGAGGCTCCTAAACCTTCAAGCCAAGTGAACAAAATCACTTCTTCATGTGAATTATGTAGTGGTCCCCACGACACTCGTGATTGCATGGAACTCCCCGAACAAGCTTTTGTGGACTACGCATCCTCGCGTACCGACGGAGCGGGAGACAAGTGGTACACTTTCAAACCCGAGCCAAACCCCTACGGTGATACATACAACCCCTCATGGAAAAATCACCCGAACCTTAGGTGGAAACAAAACCAAAACGCACAACAAACCAATTCTTCCAACCCACCTAATCGTTTCCAATCAAGCGGTTCCAACTCGAACCGTACTTTCAATAACAATCCTTCCGCAATGGTGAGTACCGATAACTTTGAAGGATTGATGTCTCAATTTATGGCATCTCAAGAAGCTCGTTTAGCCAAGTTTGAAGCCGATTTCAAACAAAAACAAAGCGAGATGACCAATAAGATTGACACTTTGTTGAAAGCCCTCAATGACCGAGAAATGGGAGCACTCCCTAGCAACACGGTCAAGAACCCGAAACTAAACGTCAACGCCATCTCGTCGGTTTTGTCTCCTAGTTCTTGTCCACAATATTATTCGGTCAATTCCAATGAGCACGTGTTTCAAACAAACCCAAGTCGTTCCAAATGACCAAGAAGTTATGACATCCAAATTGGTCAACAACATAGTTGAAACACCTCCCACTCAAAACTTTGACGAAGAACTCAGGAGCTCCACCTTGAAAGTCCGGTTGTTGATTGTGTTGGATAAGAAGAAGCTCAAGTTAGGCGAAAAAGGGACCGCCTTCGTTCAAAAACAAGCTACCTAAGAAATTAGATGATCCGGGCTTATTTGTTCTACCTTGCAAGATCGGTAATTCGGAGGCTTATGACACATTAGCCGATCTTGGATCAAGCCTTAACCTACTTCCGTTACCTCTCTACACCTCTCTAAAACTAGGAAAACTTGAAGAAACCGAGGTGATAATAGGCTTAGCGGATGGAAGTGTTGCTTAACCGGTTGGGAGTAGTTAAGGACGTGTTAGTGCACATTGGAAAACTAACCATTTTTGCCGATTTCCACGTCCTTGATATGGTTAGCGACCCTACATGCCCCTTGTTGATAGGTAGAGGATTTTTGGCGACCGCTAGTGCTATATTGATTGTAAGGAATCCAAGATAGCGGTAGGAGAAGGAGATACTTGGTCAGTCTATGATGTTAAGAACATGCCTATGATACTAGTGAGGAACCGACACCCCATTGGTTAGAATCAAATAGGAGACCATCTAGATATGGACCTTGGATCGATAGAGACTTCATAGGACCCCAACGCCCATTTTACCTAGAAGAGGACTTTGTTAACCGAACACATACGGTAGAGCAACTCTTGGCTAGGGACACCGAATTGGATCCATTTGAAGACCCTCTAGTTTTTAGGAAGATGATTGATTTCCTAGGAGTTTTGCCAATTAACCTAGGGATGAATAAGTGGAATTGTGAGGACGATGATCATAAGTGGGATTGGGACAAACCAACCCAAAGATGGAGAGATGGGTCATGGCATATTAAGATGACATTGTATGACCAGATGAGAGAAGTTTGAAAAGATATATCGTACTAAGCGGACCAATAGAAAACTTCAATCCAAGCTTAACCCTAAAGACGTCCTCGATGACGAGCTTACTTACATAGGGTAGCGTGAATTTGAGTCTAGCTACAAGACTCGTTAATAAAGAAAAGCGCTTCTTGGGAGGCAACCCAAGTTTTATATGCTTTGTGTGTTTATTTGTTTGTTTGATTTTATTTGTGTCCTTTATGTTGTTTAAATTTTATTTTTAAATTGATTCATTTTAAAAACTAATTTGTGAAAATGATTTTTTTTGTTTTTAATTCGTTTTAAAACAAAACATATAAAGGTTTTTTGCAAAAGTTAATGTAAGAGAAATCCAAATCGGTTTTTTAAAGAACACAAAAAAAACATGATCATAAAAAAAATAAATTAACATAAAATATTAGTATTTGTTTGAGTCAAATTTTTGTATCGATTTTCATAATGATGTTTTGCAGGAATTCCAGGAAGTAAGGTATGGGTTTTTTCCCAAAAAAAAATTTTTCCGGGAAACGTAACATGAGAATTCTGCAGATCATTTCTGACGGCGCCCGGGTTTTAAATTTTTCTAAAAATTTTTGAAAGTTTTTTTTTTCATAAAATTTTTTTTTATTTAAACTCTAATTTAAAATCCCCAGGAATCGGAAAAATTAATCATTCCACAAGCATTATACCTTATATTAGATTTTTATCCCCCCGATTTATGCAGGTTTTCGTGTTTTTTTCTCATTTTTAAAAACAGGTTATTTTGGACAAGGAAATTTTTTTGGATCAAGCTTTTGGCGATGCTTTAGTCGGGAGCTTAAACATTACTTTGGAAGAAGTTTTTAACCGTGTTATTTCATTATCCACCAAGCAATCGGGGGAGTATTTGATTTCATTTTTTTAAAACTTTTTTTTTTTTAACATCTTTTTATTTAAAACATTGGGGACAATTTTTCATCTTAAGTGAAAGGGGGGGGGGGGGTAAAAGTACGATTAGAAAAAGCTATTACGCTTGATTTTTGTTTTTTTTAATGGTAGAGGGTGTAAAAAAACGGAGATAAATACCTTTTAAAGGGAAATTTTTAAAGGGGCCAAAATTTTAAAATTTTTTACAACATTTAGGAGTAAAAACTTTAGTTCTAATGAGCGGGGGGGTGTTTTTTTGGGGTTCCCCCAGAATTTTGGGAGGAAAAAACATTTATGCTATGATGTGGTACCGGTAGCACTTTAAATTTTAGAACTTGCGTTAAGGGACCATTCCCCAGGCCCAAAAAGTGAGACTATACATTCGTGTAGTTTAATTTTCTACATATAAAAAGGCATTACGATTAACCCCCCTTGTTTTTAAAACCTGTGTTTTTTGTTATAATTTTTCGTTGGCTACTTTTGGGCAAGTAATTTTTTCCCCACACCCTTTTCGTTGTAATCATTTTTTAAATACACGTTTCCCTTTTTAACCAACCCCCCAGAGCCTATCTTTTTTTGTTTTGACCTTTAAGCATTTTTCTTAAAGGAAAATTTTTTTACGCCCCACTAAAAGTTTCACCCAAATCGCCTTAGCCTACCCTTTTTGGGACTCATTTTTTTGTGCAATTTTTTTTGTGACAACATTTGTTTTAAAAACCCCGTTAATTTTCTAAATTTATTACATGGTTGCTAAGTCGGAAATCATATCCCCCTTTTACAATTGTTTTGGGACGATTGGGACTCATGGGTAAAGTACTAGTGTAATGGAGTAATTTGGGGAAAAAACATCATTTATTTTCCCCCCATATGTGCTAAATATTTTTTAAAAGTACTTTCCCAAATTTTTTCAATTATCTTAATCCGAGTCAAATTTGATTTGTTAATTGTAAAGTTATGTAAAAAATTCAAGTGTAAGGGGAATGCTCGCCCCTATGAGTATTATTTTGGATGGTAGGGCAAGAGTGTATGAAAAAAAAAAAAAAAAAAAAAAAAAAAAAAAAAAAAAAAAAAAAAAACAACAAAAATACAAAAAAAAAAAAAAAAGAGAAAAAAGAAAAATAGAAAAAAAAACATACGGACTACCATCCCCCCTTTCATTTTATGTTTTTTTTTATGTTTTTGTTATTTTTTTTCATTAGCTTTAAAACGGTCGAGTCTTTTGGGTTAGCAAAATTTGTAAAAGTACATGTAAAATTTAAACAAGATCTTTAACCCCCGCCCACCAGTAAAAAATATCCCTTTGAGAAGAAATCTGGAAAAGGAAGCATTTTGGACGTTTTTGGAGCATAAAGTGAAGAAAACGACAAAGTCTCAAAATCGGCTAAAAGTTACCTTTGACGGCGTCAGGGATTGCCCTGGACGGCGTCATGGCTTGGCAAGAAAAAGGTGGATGTGAAAATTACTCATGATAAGCCAGAGAAATTTGCATGGGAATTCTGACGGCGTCACCCTTTGGAATGATCAAGGTCGTCACGGCTTAATTTAAAGAGGGACGGCGTCAGCCTAATTCTGACGCGGTCAAGCCTTGATAAGCCAGAACGGATTTTGGAGAGCTAAAGAGGGACGGCGTCAAGAAGGCCATCCGGGAACCCTAAAAGCTGGCGAGGTGACGGCGTCACACTCCATAACGTGACGCCGTCAGATACTGAAAGTCTATATATAGTTTTGCAATTTTTTGTCATTAGTGTGGAACTTATTGGGGAACTTTGTGTGTGAAAACCCTAAGACGATTTTAGCAGCTTTTTTCAAGGCTTTTTGCCTTGAGATCTTCCATGTTACATTGAAGATAAGTTATCAATTAATCATTCAATATGTCTATGTGTTGTTTGATTATATCTTGTTCTTGTCTTTTGTTTAACATGCTAGGCTAGATTTATCTTGTGTTTGCTTAGATCTAATGAAACCTAGCTATTGATTATTGGTTATTAGTGTGTTATTAGTTGTATTGGATGATTGTTTATCTATGTTAGGCTTAAGAAAACTGGCTAACTTCCTATTCGGTAACTTGCTTGAACGTCTTAAGAAACATGAACCAATGCGTACTAAAGGTTTTTATGTTGTATTTAATGCACAAGCGAATTCTAGTGATCCCATGTTAGGAGCTTCCTAGCCGGCTCGACATAGGAGTGAAGTAGGAGCTTGTAGAGTTGGGGAAGTACGTATCGCCACCCATGAATGGTATTTAAGGAATACACCCGTCATCCACGCAATTAATACACACTAATCAACCGGTAAAAGATAGTTAGGGAGTAAGGAAATCTAAGTAAACACATTTTTCTCCACATAAGTTTTACCACCTTTTCATTTTCTGTTATTTTATTTTATTTGCATTCATAGTAACTTGGGTTAGTTGACTAGCAACTAATTCCGCCCACTCTTTCAAACCCGAGATTTTACTTGCTTTCATAAAAAAAATATAAAAACATAAAAAGAATCTTCTCTCACCCTTAGACCTATTAGAGTAGTTTTTCATACCTAACGAACATTATTCCCTGTGGAGAACGATCAATCCCCCGTACTTACCACTACACTATACTACATCGGTCAGGTACACTGCCTGGTGGGGTTGTAAGCCTCTTGAGATCCCTCGAGAGGTAAAACCTGTTGTAAGGTTGCAAAACCACGCATCATGAACCCACTGCCCCGATCAGAGTCACACGAGGACGACCTGCTAACATACCGGTTCATACAGCAGAGGAAGAGGCACCAACTAGGGCCACAACTGCTACCCCAGCAATGAATCAAGCAACACTGGATCAACTTGTTGCTGACCATGTGGCAGCCGCTCTCATAGCTGTGACCAATTCGACCACCAACACCGGAACATCTAGACCAGTAACCAACAGCCGAGGTTGTACTTACGCTGAGTTCTGAAAAATCATGGTTGGAGGATTTGGAGGAACAGAAGGAGCCGTTGGTTTGACTAGATGGATTAAGAAGCTTGAGACCGTATTTCATATCAGTGGATGTCATGAGAATGACAGAGTTAAGTTTGCGTCATTTACTTTCATGGATTCCGCTTTGACCTGGTGGAACAACTACATGAAGTCTGCTAATAGGGAGGTTGCTTATGCCATGCTTTGGGAAGACTTTAAGGAACTAGTAATTAGGAAGTATTGCCCACGAAATGAGATAAAGAGTTTAGAAATTGAGTTTTGGAATTTGAAGGTGCAAAACAACAACATCGCTGCTTACAACCAGAGATTTCAGGAGTTGGCTTTGCTATGTCCAGAAATGGTTCGGACGGAAGCCAGATTGATTGAAAGGTATATCGGTGGTTTGCCGAAATCCATAAGAGGTGATGTGGTTACCTCGAGAGCTGTAGATCTTCATGAGACCATGGAGACGGCAAACAAATAATGGATCAGGAACTGGAGGATATTCCAGAGAAGAGTACTGACCACAAAAGGAAGTAAGAAGATCACTCTAAGGGTAACAACAACAGCTCTCAAAACAAAAAGCAGAATGGAGGCAAGGTTTATGCAATTGGTTCAGGAGACAAGAAGGGTTATGACAAGAATACGCCTTTTTGTAACCGCTGTAAGTTACATCACAGGGGATAGTGCACTGTGAGGTGTAACAATTGCCAGAGGATAGGACACATAGCAAAGAACTGTAGATCAAGACCACTAGCCACAGCACAAGCAGCACTAGCCTACAATCGTAAGGCGGATATCACCTGCTTTGGGTGTGGTAAAAAAGGTCATTATCGGAATGAGTGCAATAAGCCCCGAACCAAGAAAACGGTGGTAGAACCAGGAACCAATGGCAATGATTAACAATGGGAATCAGGGAAATGAAGGAAGAGCTCGTGGAAGAGTTTATACTGTAGGCCGAAGAGAAGCACAGGACGACCCGAACGTGGTGACGGGTACGTTTCTCTTAAATAATCGTTATGCTTCAGTACTTTTCGATACGGAGCAAATAGAAGTTTTGTATCAACCAATTTTAGTCCTTTACTTGACATAGCCCCGACCACCTTAGATAATGCCTTCGACGTAGAATTAGCAAACAGAAACCTAGAAAGAGTAGGTACCATCATCAGGGGTTGCACTCTAAACTTGTTGAATCGTCCTTTCAACATTGATCTGATATTAGTGGAATTAGGTAGTTTTGACGTCATCATAGGAATGGATTGGTTATCGAAATATCATGCCGTCATCGTTTGTGATGAGAAAATTGTTAGAGTTCCCTATGGGAATGAAGTTCTGATAGTTGAAGGTGACCGTTCTGATCGTGCGCGTTCGTCAAGATTGGTAATCATCTCGTGTACGAAGGTGCAGAAGTACATCGAGAAGGGATGTTATCTCTTTTTAGCTCATGTCACTGAAAAGAAAGAAAAGGAACCTGGAGAGAAAAAGTTGGAAGATGTGCCAATCGTAAGGGATTTTCCAGAGGTCTTTCCAAGAAGACTTACCGGGACTTCCACCGGCCAGACAAATCGAATTCCACATCGAATTAGTGCCAGGAGCCGCGCCTATAGCGCGAGCACCCTATCGTTTAGCACCTACGGAATTACAAGAATTGTCAGATCAATTAGCTGAATTATCTGGAAAAGGTTTCATTAGACCGAGTTCATCGCCTTGGGGAGCTCCTGTTTTGTTTGTTAAGAAGAAGGATGGATCCTTCAGGATGTGTATAGACTATCGGGAACTGAATAAGCTAACCATTAAGAATAGATACCCACTCCCGAGGATAGACGATTTGTTTGATCAGTTGCAGGGATCATCGGTTTATTCTAAGATAGACTTGAGATCGGTTATCACCAACTTCGAGTTCGGGAAGAGGATATCCCGAAGACCGCATTCCGAACCGATATTGGCCATTATGAATTTCAAGTTATGCCATTCGGCTTGACAAATGCACCAGCATATTCATGGATCTCATGATTCGTGTGTGTAAGCCGTATTTGGACAAATTTGTGATAGTGTTCATTGACGATATCTTGATATATTCCAAGAATGAGCAAGAGCATGAGGAACATCTCAAGCTAATTCTGGAATTATTGAAAAAGGAAGAGTTATATGCTAAGTTTTCGAAGTGTGAATTTTGGATATCGACCGTGCAATTTCTTGGTCATGTGATCGACAAATAAGGAATTCACGTAGATCCTGCTAAGATTGAGGCCATTAAGAACTGGGCAACGTCCACAACGCCGACGGAAATCCGACAATTTTTAGGACTTGCCGGTTATTACAGAAGATTTATAGAGGGATTCTCTAAGATAGTTAAACCGTTGACGAAATTGACTCAAAAGAATGTGAAATACGACTGGGGAAATGATGAGGAAGAAGCTTTTCTACTCCTTAAGGAAAAATTGTGTAGTGCGCCTATTTTAGCTTTACCCGAGGGTAACGAAGATTTCATTGTGTATTGTGACGCATCACACAAAGGTTTGGGAGCCGTGTTGATGCAAAGAGAGAAGGTAATAGCATACGCTTCTCGACAGCTGAAAACCCATGAGAAAAACTACACAACCCACGACCTAGAATTAGGATCAGTCGTGTTTGCACTGAGAATTTGGAGACACTACCTTTATGGAACTAAGTGCGTAGTGTATACTGATCACAAGAGTCTACAGCATATATTGAACCAGAAGGAGCTGAACATGAGACAGCGCCGATGGTTGGAGTTGCTTAGCGACTATGATTGTGAAATCCGTTATCACCCAGGCAAGGCAAATGTTGTTGCCGACGCCCTTAGCAGAAAAGAACGGATCAAACCTCTTAGGGTTAGATCGTTAGGGATGACGATTAATTCGCCGCTTCCAGCAAAAATTCTTGAGGCTCAGGATGAAGCACTCAAAGATGAAAACCGACCTAGTGAAAAGATTCACAGAATGCCAGAACTTGAGAATGGATTAGTAAGAAGATCCGATGGGATTTTGCGTTATGGAGACAGGTATTGGATTCCATTGTATGGAGGAATTCGTGATTTTATTATGCACGAATCCCATAAGTCCAAGTACTCCATTCACCCAGGATCTGACAAGATGTATTTAGACCTGAAAAAGTTGTATTGGTGGCCAAACATGAAGGCCGATATAGCAGAATATGTCAGCAAGTGCTTAACGTGCTCGAAGGTTAAGGCAGAACACCAAAGACCGTCCGGTCTGCTTGTTCAACCTGAGATTCCAGAATGGAAATGGGAGCGCATTACTATGGATTTTATAACGAAATTGCCTAGGACATCGTATGGTTATGACACGATTTGGGTAATCGTTAACCGTCTCACAAAATCAGCGCATTTTCTTCCTATAGCGGAGAAAATTGAAATGGATAAACTCGCGCGTTTATATGTTAAGGAAATTGTTGCAAGGCATGGTGTGCCTGTTTTCTATTATCTCTGATCGAGACAGTCGATTTACGTCAAATTTTTGGAAGTCGCTTCAGGATGCATTGGGAACTAAACTCGATATGAGTACGGCATATCATCCCCAAACGGATGGTCAGAGTGAAAGAACCATTCAGACATTATAGGACATGTTAAGAGCCTGTGTAATTGATTTCGGAAATGGCTGGGATAGGCATTTGCCTTTAGTTGAATTCTCCTATAACAACAGCTATCACACCAGCATAAAAGCTGCACCGTATGAAGCACTTTATGGACGTAAGTGCAGATCACCAATTTGTTGGGCAGAAGTTGGAGAAAGCCAACTTACCGGGCCAGAGCTAGTCCACGAGACTACTGAAAAGATCGTACAAATTAAGAACCGAATGCAAGCGGCTCGTGACCGTCAGAAGAGCTATGCTGATAAGAGGAGAAAACCCCTTGAGTTTCAAGTGGGAGATAAAGTAATGTTGAAGGTCTCGCCATGGAAAATGCTTGATCAGATTTGGCAACCCGTGGAAAATTGAACCCTCGCTAAAAATAGGCCCTTTTTAAAAACCCCTTTATAAGATCGGGCCCGATACCTGCCGACTCGAACTGCCGCCCTGAGCTCGTGCTGTGAAATGACTTTTTTCCCACGTCAGAAATTTTGAAGAAGTGTTTATCCGATGAAAGCGCAGTTATTCCTTTGGATGAAATCCAGTTTGATGAGGGGGTTTAAAATTTTTATTGAAGAACCGATTAAAATCATGGCCCGGGGAAGTAAAAACGACTAAAGCAGAGTCTATCCCAATTGTAAAGGTCCGATGGAACTCTCGGCCAGAGGCCCCAAATAAAACCTGGGAGCGAGAGGACGAATCAAACGAAAATACCCTCATCTTTTTCCAAAAACCCAAAAGAGGGGCGTCAATTGAAATCCGGGACGGATTTCCCTATTAGTTTGGGGGGGAACTGTGACAAAGGGAAATTTTTAAACTTGCAAAATTAATATTATATGAGTTTTAATTATTTTTAAGCTAAGCTTTTTCCCTGTGCTCATTTGCATGTTTCTGAGTATTTTTAAGCATTTTCGGGAGCTGTCCCAGCATACTGAAAGCTTACAGTCACTGCAAAAAAAAGTTTATTTTTGTCAGTAAAGTTAAATTATCACTTTTTTCTGATAGTTATTTGACAAGTAGGGGTGCCCCGTGGGGTTTCGGGTCAACCCGACCCGAACCCGAACCCCGTTTCGGGTCGGGTCAATCGGGTAAAAAAATTTCTAGTCGGGTTGATTTGACCCGAACCCGATAACCCGAAGTTTTTATCGGGTCGGGTTGGGGTTTAAAAAAAAAATATTATCGGGTTATGGGGTCAACCCGAAACCCCGAAAATTTTAATTATTAGATCTTATTTTTTTATGCTGATGTTTGTTATGCTTCTCTTACAAATGTGGGTTTTTGTGACGGGGAAAGTGCATGTTACACATTTTTGTCATTGTCACTTGAACTGTCCCTTTATGGGTTTTTGCTATCATTTAAAAGTACTGTTAATTGATAAACCCCCAAGGCCCCCAAAAGAGTCTCATTAAAAAAAACCCCAAAAAATTTAGACCAAGTCTACTTGTGTGTTACTGGTTGAGGATAAGGATAAGTCAAAGGTGTTTTTTTGTTTTTATTTAAGTTAGTCTTCTAGAAGTTTGTGGGTACCCCTTTTTGATGAGTTTTGGTTTTCTGCATTTCCCTTTTTTAGGTTAAATCAAATGGTCGCCCAAAAAAGATTAAATTTTTGTTCCTACCCCACACACTTTGTCATGCACTGCTTATAACGGAACTGTTTTAATGGGACTTAAACAGGTGGTTGGGATCTTTGGGGAGCTAAAGCATCATGTAAATAAACCCAAAATGATATGGGATCAATTGAAGTATGGTTAATTAGTCCTCTAAGTATATAGGGTAAACACAATTGAAGTTGTATAACACAGTGGCGAAAATTTACTATTTGGGTCCCCCCGATAACCCAATCACCCGACCCGACATAACCCCACCACCACCCAACCCGATAACCCGAAACCTTATCGGGTCGGGTGTCGGGGGAGTTTTTAAAAAATCCAAACCCGACTCAACCCGACCCGACAGACCCGATAACCCCACCCGATAACACCCCTACTGACAATATTATAATTTAAATTTAGAGCCCCTTTTTCCGGGATTTTTTTTGAAAAACAACCCCCACGCGCGTACCGACACACAGAAAACATGGTAAAGGTCAAATAAAAAATATTTTTGAGTCAGTAATGACATTTTATTATATTTCTGACAAAAACTGATTAAAAACTTAATTTTAAAGTTATCGGGCCAAAAAACCCTCAAAACCAACTTTACGGTTTAAATTTTTTTTCTTAAATCGAAACACAATACACCAAAGCGGGGAAAAAAAATATTCTT
>CP139507.1:350996637-351052045 GCA_021014915.2 Artemisia tridentata subsp. tridentata
CATTCATTACTTTGGCGACGGGTGTAAATTTCTGGCTATTTGAAGTTCTAGATAACGCAGGGGTAGCTAAAACTACTTCCAAGAGCGCATTATTTTTTGAAAGACTTGGTTAACTATCTTTTAACTGCAGGTTATGCTCAACCAAAAGGAAATCGAAAAGCAGATTCCAGTGGCAGCTGCGGTACCGATGACAAAAGAAGGGAAGAGAATCGAGGCAGCCATTGGGAAGAACATGGAGAAAATTCATAAAGCTTATAATGATGCTAATTGGGCTCGTTCTCAAGAAGAGTTCGCAAAACAGGAAAAGTTGAACCAAGAACGCCATCAGCAAGTTTCGACTTCAGCCTCAGTCGCACACAAGGATTCACTTGTGGCTACAGAGAAAATGCTGAAGAAGGAAATAGCTGCAGTTGTGCCTGCAGTTGGGCGCGCGGTTACGCCGATCATTGAAAAGGCCATCTCCACAGCTGTCACAGAGGCTTTTCAGGTTATCAGATCGTAATATTAAAGTTCTTATTAGTTGTGTAATGGTTCTAAATGGTTCATATCAAACCGATAAATTTTAGTCCTCGTTTGTCCCTATTCCTTCCTTTTCAAAAAATATATGACCATTAAAATTCAATATCGGTAACTTTCGACCCATTTGACTTATATTCTTTTTACCTAAATTTTTTAATTTGATCTTTGTTGATAAAACAAAACTAAATGGACCCTTTTCTAAGTTAATGGGTTGAAATTGCTACCTCTACACATTAGCATGTAATGTAATAGAAGTCTAATTTAATTTTACGTGTAGAGAGGCGTCGGTGATAAGGCTGTAAATCAACTTGAGAAAACAGTTAATTCTAAGCTGGAAGCAACTGTTTCTAGACAAATTCAAGCCCAATTTCAAACTTCTGGCAAACAAACTCTACAGGTATGTGATTCAAGCGATCTTTCTAAATATATCTGTTGCTCTCATATGTGGCCAGTCATTTATTTTATTATCTGTTTCAATCTTGCAATCTTGTTTCAGGAAGCACTGAGGTCGAGTATGGAAGCTTCGGTTGTTCCTGCGTTTGAGATGTCTTGCAAGACCATGTTTGAACAAGTTGATGCTACTTTTCAGAAGGGAATGGTTGAACATACAAATGCAGCTCAGCAAAAAGTTGAGTCCACACATTCACCATTGGCTTTTGCTTTGAGGGTAAGAAAACATGACCATGACTAGACAAAATATACTTTAATTATTGGGCGCATATATTTTAAAAAAGTATCAAACTTGACCTCATTTGTTTTTTTGGGTAGCGAACAAAAATTTTAGCTTTTAAAGGCCTACTTTTCTTTCAAATTCGTCCTTCTTAAGGTACTTTGTGGCATTTTTGCCCTTCGAAAACAAAAATTTCCTATTAGCTGCTAGGGGCAAAATTGTCACAAAATTTCGCAAAATAGCTTTTAAAGGCCAAATTTGAAAGAAATGTACCCGTATAAGCAAAAAAATTTGTTCGCTACCCAGAAAAACAAATGGTGTCAAGTATAATACTTTTTTAAAACATTTGCCCTTAATTATTTACTTTTTTAATTATATATAAAGAAAAGTATTGGTGGGTGAATCAACCCAGTTTGACATGATTTTTACCCTTCAATGTTATGGTGTTTTTTTTCCCAGGATGCCATCAATTCAGCATCATCTATGACTCAAACTTTGACCAGTGAATTGGCTGATGGTCAAAGGAAATTGATGGCTCTTGCAGTTTCTGGAGCAAGTTCTAATCCCGTAAATCCATTGATAAGCCAACTAAGCAATGGTCCTACTGGTGGTTTCCTTGAAAAGGTCAGCTCTTTCTTCAGTATGTTGCAATGCTCAAGGTCCCTACCACCAAAATCTTTACTCTGTACTTTCCTGTAATAGGTTGAGGCACCGGTTGATCCAACAAGAGACTTATCTAGGTTGCTAACGGAGCACAAATACGAGGAGGCTTTTACTGCTGCCCTGCAAAGAAGTGATCTTCGAATTGTTTCTTGGTTATGCTCTCAGGTATATCTTCGAATTATGGAATATCATCTATTCATCTCATAAAGAACTTTCACAATCACATCCAAACACTGCTTTTTTATTACGGATAGGTTTGTGCAAATCTCATGTTTCTCATCTTCTCGTGTTATGTTGCTCAAAAACTTAGGTCGATCTACAAGGAATTTTAGCAAGCAATCCTCTTCCTTTGAGCCAAGGTGTGCTCCTATCACTGCTGCAACAGTTGGCATGTGATATTGGGAACGATACAACCCGAAAACTTTCATGGATGATGGATGTGGTGGTGGCCATCAAACCCTCAGATGGGATCATCGCAATGCATGTAAGGCCGATATTTGAACAAGTTTACTCCATACTTAACAATCAGGTGAACGTTCCGACGAATTCAGTTGCAGAGCTGTCCAGCTTACGTGTTGTCATTAAACTCATAAATTCTACGCTTATGAGCCTGTGAGTATGATAGAAGAATGTTTTGTACAAAGTATTGGATTTTTTGCAATATGGCACCTATATTTTGTTTTTGCTGAGAATTTTTTACCATCTTTAATTAGTTTATGTTTCGATCTTTTCACATGGATTGTTGGTTCTGAAAGTAAACGAACAGTTCATTTTTCAAAATAAATGCTAAAAAAGTTTTATTTTGTTACATCGTGATAAAATCTTATGAGAGGCGTGTGTAGATTATTTTTCATACATAATCAAATTAGGATGCTGAATTGAACAAGTGATCAACAGATGCATAGGATTTATGTATGACTTGCTAGCGTCTGTTTGTTTAGTTCAGAAAAAGTTCCATGTCATATTTTTAGACATTTTACCATCTAGAAGATGGGTGCTAGTGCTGGTGCTTGGTTGCTTTGTTTAATGGTTCTTATATTTAACTACAGCAATTTTTTTCTTTTCTTTTTTGAGCTAACGGCGTTGCACAATAATATCTGACAAGTTAAATATTCGTGAATATTTCCATTACAAGTTACTTTCACTAGTGGGGGGTTAAACATGATTTCAGACGTTAAGATAAATTCCATTATGGAATTTAAAATCTTTCTTTTATAACTGGAATGTTTCTAAATTTGTATAAAGCATGATTATTGTGCATAAAAAGTAAAGTTTGATCATTTGAAAACTACCTCAATTGGTTTGATGTCCCTCTTTTGGTACTTTAAAGTTAGTGGAATACACTAAAATCGCGTTATTATATTTCAGGGAAAAAGGCACATAATTATTAAACTCTAGATATTTTGCTTTTATCTTGGTTTCTAGAAGCTCGAATTTGAGTATAGTACTTGACACGTTCGAGATTTTTAAACAGTATACGACTCCAAAGTCCAAATTACAAATACAAATGGAATTTACAATCGAGTGGTTGTATCAGCCAAAAGTCATCTACGTATCGCCCGACCGCCCCCACCGACGAATAATAGGTACCACCACTCCAGGCATAGTTAGTGAGCCGTGTAATAGGCGACCATTTCGCTCGGTTCGAGGGGCACTTGAGTTAGCCGTCGGCGCCTATGCCCCGTAGGGAGATCTAGCTTATTGGTCTAGTGCTTCCGGGTGCTTGCCAGTTCTGAATGACTTCACTTAGCTTGCCATGTTCTTACAAGAAAGAATCTCTTCTCCGAATCGAATCTACGCATATCGAATTCAGTAAAGACTTGAATAGATGCCTATCAAACAAAAAAGAGAAATGATAAGAATGCCTAAATACATTCCTAAAACTGTGTGACAACAATTTATTTGTTTGTGAAAGAGTGGTTTCGATTGCTACAACCAATAAACTGTTGCCAACAATTTATTTGTTTGTAAAAGAGTGGTTTCGATTGCTACAACCAATAAACCGTTGCCATATAGTTTTAGGCACATAATTATGCATGTATTTAGGCATCCTTATTGTTTCTCAAAAAAAAAAAAAAAAAAAAAAAAAAACTCACCAATGCAAACATAAGAGAGCTAAAATAAAACCTTTTTTGTCTAACACCCGTCTGCTCCAGGTCACAAAAAAAAAAATTATTGGCACTTATTCCACAGAGAATGAAATAGTTGTTGTAACATATTCATAACATATAAACACATGTAAGGTGAGATCTTGGGTCGTTAGTTTAGAGAGAGAGAGATAAGAAAGGAAACTTTCTAGTGAGAGAAACTTGTGAATATTAGATTAGGAGAAGTGAAAGTTCCAACCCTTCCCATGTATGGGAAGGGGCTTATATACTTACTAACTAAGGTGCCCCTAGTGGGCTGTGGAGTGAGCTGACAGTGGGTAATGACCCGACCCACTCCACAAATACTATAATATCTAAACTAATATTACGTTAACTAAACTAATACTAATAAGTACTAATAATCCTACGAGCTACATAAATGCTAAACTGATACTCGGGGTGATCGAGTCTTCACATGAATATTTATATTCCTAACAATCTCCCCCTAAGGGAGGTCACCCCGGAAATAATATTTTGAATTCTAGCATTCTATTACATGACTGTAACTTCGTAGCTCGTAGTCTTTGATTCTTCAATGTCATTACTCTTTGTACATTCAGCAGTGATCTTTTGATGACCGTTCTTCTGTCTTGGATGATCTTTGGTGATTCTTTGATGTTATCATCCAACGTATGTCTCCAGGTCATCTTTTAGCAGTATGTCTCCATGTGATGAGGTATTCTTTGAGACGACATGCTCACACTATTCTGGGTCATGATTTTCAGCATCAAAGTTTGCAGAAGCCGTGTTGAAGGTCTTTTAGATTATCATGACTTCTTTGAATACGATGAAGGTGTAGTGTGAGCATGTGGTGATGGATTGGCATCTTTTCGGCAATCAGCTACAACCGCAATCAGCTGCAACAGCAATCAGCTACAATCGCCAGGTGTTCCTGCATACGACAGTTAGCAATAAAACGTCCGGTACTTACAGGTTCGGACTTCGAGATTGTTAACAGCATAGTGTGAAAACTCTCTCTAATCCTTATCAAGGCCGTTCCTAAATCGGAAACCCACAGAGGGCTTTAAAGATCTACCGTAGTAAATCAACGATTAGGTGAGTCGCTGGAGATCACTCCACGACTGTAGACCGTTTGAAACCGCCGCGACCACTAAGCGTAATCCACAAGGAATTACCGAAGTGACCTGCTTTCAGGGCTGTTTGATGTTGACCCTGGCAGGAATTTCCATTCAATCATTGAGAATTACATTTGTAAATTCCCTCATAAATGTTCTGGCAGATTGCTAAGATCTGCGTAGGACTCATAAGTTTACAGCTGGTGTCCTTAATGTTGAACAACCAGTGTAGAAGTAGCACGTGTTCCTATGAGATCTTATTATGCATCTCGTGGCTCTAGACTCGATAAGTGCATTTTTGGTAGTCGGAGACTGGAGCGGTGTCTCCTATTTCAATATCAACATAGCTCGTAATGAGCGGTCGATAGATTATGCAGGGTTCCCCGTGAGAATGAAACAAGTCCTTTTAAGAGAACTTGAGTGGCTTAGAAGGTTTGGTGCAGTGCGTCACTGGGTCCATGACGTCTTGTCTTCAATACCGGTGTTACCTTAGTAACCACCAGTAGCATATAAATTGAACCCGGTTTCTGCCCTAAGGTTGAATAATTGGAGGGCTATTTCTTTTCACCCTTTCTCATTTCATTTCTTTTTAATTCTTCAACCCCTTCTTTCTCCTTTCTCATATTACTCCTTTTTTTCATGATCATACCTAAGGACTTTCTAATACTAACTATTCGGTATTGTCCCTGGGTAGATCCCTCCGGCTCTGGCGGATCATAGGACGGTTTTCCTAACCTTAGCCACCTTATAACACCATGATTATCCTATGTTTCCATAAACCAAAATTTTTGAAAAATCTCTCAAAGTGTTTATGATTATGAAACACATTTTGCTAACACTTTGAGAGTTTTATATTTTTCAAATTCTCCCCTTAACATATGCTCATATGTTTTAATTTAAAATTTTAGACATGTTGGGTAGAGATTGCACTTTTTGAATTGATCCACTTTCAGTGAACATGACCGATTCGAGACACGCTTACATCACTAGTTAGACTAGCTTGAAATTATTACCCGGCCTGGTCAAGTCCACAGAAAGTTTCTCGAAACGGTACACTCTACTCAGATACGTCCTCTTTGAGACACGCTTACATCACTGGTTAGAGTAGCTTGAAATTATTACCCGGCCAGGACACATCCTTTCGATTAATGACAATTTATGTTTCGTCAATTCATTGGTTAAGTCTGAGCCCGACTCACATAAGATGCCAAATCCTTTTTGCAATCACACCGTTTGCTCCCTCTCAATAAGTGCATCGATTATACAAAAGAGTTTAGCACATATGGGAGAGCTTACTTTTACGTCCAAAATCATCACATTTTATCAGATTTCATATTTAAATCACATTCTCTCCCCCGATCAAAAATTTCAAACCATTTGAGATTTGTGATCCCAATTGATTTAAATAAGTTAGAAATTATGGGAGAAAATGTGGTCAATTTTAATGTATTCTGATAATGGAACATTCAACAGCTCCCCCTCAATTAATGAGAGAGAATGTTAGTATCAGGTATGATAAGTTTGGAAAATTTTAAATTTAAAAAATCATACACTGACACATAATCAACCACAAAAAATTTTCACTGCTTATGATGTACAAGATAACTTTTATGACATAAATGATGTTGACCTTTACGCACGAATGATGTGATCATTCTGTTCTCTGAGGGAGTCATTAGTCAACATCAACTATCCATCCACCAACAAAACTTCCAAGTAATGTAGATCCCCACTTGGCGAGATCAGAATAAGTATTGCTTTGTTTCACTGAAGGTGGTGGTGGTGATGACAGTGTTGTTGTTGTTATTGCTGATGTTGTTGTTGAGGTGAATTCAGATCCAGTCAATAGAGTTTGAACATCTGATCAAATGGTTAGAGCGGGAACTGGCACATTCATATTGGCTGTGGAATCTGCATAAGAATATCCACACAGATATACATACATACAGATACACTATTCATTAATAGCTACCACATAGCAGCTTGCCACATCATAATACCAAATTCATTTCATAATCAAACCACAGTCAGGAAATTCATCAAATTGCTATCTAGCATGAAGAGCAATCAACAATCATGAACATGGCAATTCACACATATTTCAACATTCAACTCAGGATCTTAGGGACAAGATTCAAACATGATAACTATATACCTAAGCACATCCTGAGAACATATGTACTAAATCAACAACAATTAAGCAGCTATCGTCTAACAAAAGTCAAACAACATTTGAAACTCATTCAGTTAGATCATACACATGCCTGTGGAGAATTCAAGAATATCAAACGCAATGGGTTTTCTAACTTCTTTTAGATTTTGAGTTTTAAAGTATTTAGGGGATTAAACGAGGATTCCAAAGTGACACAAATGGACCTTCTAGTTACATGAAGTAAGGAAACTATACGCAAATTGCACATAATGCCCTAAACTTTCTAACAATTAACACATTTGGCCATTAGATATAAAGCATAGTAACTTCCTCTTCAACTAATACCCCATTAACTATAAAACCTTTTCTAAGAATTATGAGTTAACCAAGAAACCTGTTTGATGAAATAAAATTTGAACTCACTCTCCCCCTCAATCAATGACCCGTATTCTAGTTAAAGAGCTGTGGTCATTGATTGAGTGACAAATTTTTATGCACAATCCAAGTCTAAAAGAATTTCAAACAACACGTAATCACCAAGTGTCTCACAAATAATTTTCAGAAGAATCATAGAAAGAAAACTATTTGTATGCAAAGAAGATTTCTCTTCTTTTACAAGAAATAATGCACTGAGGCGTACATCAAATCAGGGATGCACGGATATGAAGTAATCCATGCCCGGGTGAACATCACCCAGTGAGAGGAACAGCCGTCTTTTTGGCGACGTGCTTTCCCCATTTTGAAGCACGGGTTGCTATCTAAAGTAATAGCAAGCCATTTAGACATGTTTTAACAATACATTTTAACTTCTGATCGAGCTTCATTTAAAGTCCCGTGTCATTATTGAATGACATTTCTAAGACCGTAAATGTTATCGATAAATAGAAGACATGCCTAGTGAAACTATTTTTGGTATTTTTTATTTTTCAGATTTTTATGGATTTTCTGGGTTTAAGTTTCTCTATTTACAATTTGATGGTTTTATAATTTTCTATATACAATTTGGTATAAGATATGTACAAGCTATATTATTCAGTTTAAGAAAATGTTGACATGAATACCGAAATAAGGATACGTTCAGTATGTTGTAGAAATGAGTAGTCAACATCTCTTAAACTTTCACCACCAAAACTTTCGAGGCTCCTGAATAATCATCTGAACTTGAGCCTTCTCAATTGTGAAGCTTTGATAGCTTCCCCCCAAACCGACAATCTTCCTTTTGAGCAGTTTCAAAGCTCTCTTTCAAGCTTACATAAGGTAAGTGTACAGCGGAAACCGTAGCAAACCACGTCAAATATTGTTGCTCCTATTAAGAATAATCATCGTGATTCTCCGTTCGGGGATCATTAAATAGATCAGCAACGAATCATCTCACACTAGAATAATTCTTCTCACATTTCTTCCCGTTGAAGTCTGAAGGAATGCATACCGAAAGTATCCAGAGACCACTTCCCCCAAGAAGTTGAAGCGATGCGATCAGTCTCATTGTATGAAGCCCAAAAACCCGAAGTACACACTCAATCCCATTAATGAAGTCGAAAACGTAACATCAGGATCAATTAAGACCCGAAAATCCCCTTTTCTCCCTTCAGGACATTGCAGATGAGAATTGTTACACCAAAGTCAACTAAGTCCCGAGTGTAAGCAATTTATCCCGTATGTAGTCGAAATGATAACACCAAGACAGTACCACCAAAGCAACTGAGTACCGGATGTAGTCGAAATGATAACACCAAAACAGTACCCTAAAATTCAAGTAAGTCCTGGATGAACACCTCTCCTTCTGTAGGATACCGACTAACCATATGAATCATCATACATTTGTGTACCTCTTTAATCATCAGAAACTGTTTCTTACATGTCTTCCCCCACGTAGTTGGAATGATACACCATAAAGAACGAGTTAAAACACTGATTTTCTCTGCGGTTATGACATTTGACTTCCCGGAATAACTTCAATTCAGAAGAAGTATAATGTTCATCACGTGTACTCGTTGTGCGTTCAGATGCATGTCTCCTTCCCCCTTGCTGGTTTTGATACCTCAGAATCAGCAACACATTTTACGCACATATACTTGAGATCTTGTAAGAAGAACAACATTGGCTCAAATGTATTCTGTGAGAATCAACCGCTACCGAAACTCTTTCTGACTATCTTTACCAACCCTCAAGTAGGCTATTTGATGTGATAACTGGTGGAGCAAACCCGATATACCAAACTTGAAAGTGAAGAAGAATTCCCCGTTCTCGTGACTTAAACTTGCACTAATGTTGGAAGAACGGTGTAGAGAATTAGTGCTCCAAGCAAATCTCTAAGTACTCAATACAAAACCAAAGTATGAGTCATTACCACCTCTTACGATTATCCACAACGACATTGGCGTGTGACACTGAGTACAACAACGTAACTCCTTAAAGTGATAGTTAACCAGGTCTTCAAACATTTACCCCGATTGCTGGTAACTAGATAAACTAAGTCTTCAACTTAAATCTTAAGCACGAGCAAGTTATCATTGAAAGTCATGCATCCAACCAACCCCGACTTCAAGATAGAATAAGATCACGCCTTTGAGAAAGTCAACTTCAACCTCAACTAAGTGATACCTGATCAACTCCACAGTCACAATTAGATGCCCAACAAGTGATACGTCGATCCACTTGTTCACACTTCTCCCCCTCAAAAATTGCATATGAGAATGCCATTTTTTATTTGAACAAGTGTATATGAGGTTGATCCACTGTTCACACTTCTCCCCCTCAAAACTTGCATTTGAAGTTGCCATTTTTGATCGAGTGAATAAACGTCCAATCTAATGAAAGTAGATCCACTTGATGACTGAACGAGCATGGAGCAAGTATGAAGCTTGTTGATGAGAATAGTCAGAAACAAGAAGATTTCTCTTCTTCTGAAGATAAAGCGCACTCAAGCGTACGCCTTTCTTTTCTTTGATGAACGGGGCCTGAAGAGATGTCAGCAGACGCCATAGTTAATGAAGAACGAGGCCTGAACCGATTTAAACAGACGTCATAGACGATGAGGAACGAGGCCTGAACTGATGTGAACAGACATCATTATAGCTTCCCCTCTTATGTTGTGAGCAGCCTGTGTCCAAATGTCAAAGGACGATCCGTACGACCTGCATTTGAAAACAGACAAAGGAAGAGAGTTTGGAGTGTCGGATCCCCAATTTAAGTTGGGTTCCAGTTGGTTAGTGCAAACAATCTTTGGAGCTGCTGGAACCATAGGTGCCTTGGTTTTAACAATAGGGGCAACACTAGTAGATGCAATGGACCTAGTTAAAGGGCATTGTGTATCTAAAGGGATAACTCTACCAGTTGGCTTCCATTCCTTAACAGGCACTACTCTAGGCATTGTAATCCTCGTTAAAGGGCAATGTTCGCCTAGTGTGAATGTTCGGCCCGTGGGCTTCCACTGAAAGCCCACATTGGTAAACATTTTCCCTGTAGGTTTCCAAGATTGCTTAACTTGTCTAGTTCTCCAAACTTTCTTAACTGGGGGTTTGTTGGACGACTTCAAAAATTTCTCAACACATTTATCATGATTACCCGAAATTAAACAATCATTACATGTTTTGCAAAGTGAATTAGGAATTGAATTATGATTCCGTTTGTTCAAATCTGACTTATTGTTCCTCATGTGGTCTTCTACTTTCTTCTTAGGAACACTTTTAGCTTGTGAAGTCCTATAATTCCTTTTATTTCTCCTAGGTTTTGACTCGCTAGCTTTAGTGTCTCTGTTAACTCCTGTAGAAGGACTGATGGGAATCTTAGTCTTTTTCACTTCCAGTTGCTGAACATGTTTTGATGTGTTGGGATCTGAAGTTTCCAAGGGTGCCTCAAAGGTTACATGCTTGTTTTTACTCGTAGATGATGATGCAACAAATCTATCTCTTTTGTTATCAATCTTAGGGCCAGTGCCAATGACGTACTTTAAAAATTCTTGAGATCTTTTAGTGAGGAAGCAGGCATCCGCAACAGCCTTATCAAGTGGTTTTTCTATCCTATCCTCCTCAACTATCTCACGAAGTGTATCAAGGCTGTCCTTAAGGTGATTGAGATATATTTGATGGGCAGACCTATTGTTCCTAAGGGGAAGTGAAATAGGCACAACATCAACGTCATATTTTCTACAAGCAGAAACCTTTGAAACAACATTATCACCAGTGATGATTGGCATTTTCCCTTTCACTTGAGTCTTTAGATTATCGATTTCATTTAACAAAGAAGTTATCTTTTCATTGTGACAGTTACGTGTGACTTTGATTGAGTCATATAACTCTTTGTAATGCTGTTTAACTTTTGAATTTTCAGCTCGAAAACACTCATTTTCATGGTGCAATTTATTGATGATGTCTTGATACTGAAAATTCTGAGAATCTAAAGACGATGGTTTATTGGTGCCAATTGGATCACTCTTATTAGAATTCAATTGGGCAATTTGGGCCCTCAATTGTCGAATCGTGTTGGTGTGAGCTTGAATTTTTTCATCACGTTTACTCAATTCAAAATATGTATCAAATTCAGGAGCATCCAGAGATGTCTTGGCATTTGATATTTTACATTTTTCTTCTAAGTGTTGATATTTTAATTGTAAATTAAGATGATCAACCTCTAGTTTTGAAAAACGCTTGACCATGTTTTCATGGTCATCATTTTGAATTTTCTCTTGTAGTTTCAAATTCTCCCCCTCAAGCTCAACAACACGATTCTGGGTAACATTCAATGCAATAGAATACTCATGAAATTGACAGACAGTTAATGCAGCATCAGTAGCAGTATAAAATACATCTTGTGCAATACACCTAGCAATCAAATTCTCATTGGCGATGAGAATATTATTTCTCTCAATCTCACGACTCTTAAGTTCTATCGCATTTTGAGCTACCTCATTTTCCATTTCTTTAAACACAGCTTTCATTTCATTTACTTCAGTTTTAAGAGTGTTTTGCATTCCTTCAAATTGTTCCTTGAGTAATTTAAAGAATGGAATGACCTCAGTTAAGTAACACCTTTTTGTTTGTTCAAAACCTCTTTCCCCCTCAGTAATTCCAGTTGGTGTAATTCTCTTTTTACATGTTTTATCAAAATCAGCAAATAGTTGACAAAGTACATATATGCTAATTAAGGTTTTACATTCAGTGGGAAGAGTCAAAGGGACCAAATGTCTAGGTGTATTGGGAGGATACACCGTCGCAGCTGCAATTTTCCTAAGGGATGGAGTTTTGGCTTCAAGCTCTTCGGCCTTTCTCTTTTCAATATCTAAAGACCAAAATATTTGTTCGGGTGTTAACTTCTTTTGAGGTGCAAACACAGTCAAACGATTCTCCTCATAATAATCATGGGGCTTGACTATTATTCGTTTGGCTATGCATATGGGATCTTTCATTTTCTCATTCATCCTTTCTCTTTTTCTCACATCTATTTCCTCACTCTCTTCTGAAGATGACATATCATGCGGGGCATGACCAGGCATAATCATCACATTGGCATCATATAAGGCAGGTTGGACTACTTTAGCATTCTTAAGAATAGCTAACTTAGGTTCACCTATATTACTCTCACTATGCTTATCACACAGCTTTTTGTGCTTCTGGAGCATTTGGGCAGTCTGTCTGGTCTGGTCTTGTGTGTACAACTTGTTTTCAAGTTTATTCTTTAACGTTTTAAGTCTGGAAAAATCATTTAAGAGTTTAGATTCTTTTTCTTTGAAATCTTGCTTTAGTGTTTTTACGTGCTCTTGGGCCTCCTGTTTTTGTTTAACAGTCTGGTCCAGCTGTTTTTGCAAAGACTTCAACTCTTGTTTAAATGTTTCTTCCCTTAAATTACGTTCAGTTATGAGTGTACGCTTTTGACTATCCATTTTCTGCTCACGTTCAGTTAGCTCAAATTTTGCACGTTGTTCATAAATGGCCACCTGGTCTTTATAGATATTAAGTCTAGTGGTCAAGGTGTCATCAGGAATAAACACAGTGTTTTCATGCAATTCACAAGTATTATCTACAACAGAAGATGCACCATTTGGTACAACAGACACTTCGTTGTGTTTCACATGCTGTTCATATGGGATAACATTGCTATTTCCCAGATTAGCAACATCTGACTCAACAACGTTTGTCTGTTGTACTTTGTTGGGAATCTTTCGTTCATGCAACACATTATCATTATGAATAGCAGAAGATACTCCACTAGGTTCAGCAGATGCTTCGTTGTTCATAGCAGTATCTGACTCAACACAGTTTGTCTGTGGCTGATGGAGCTCTTTCTCATGAGACTTCGGGCACACAAAGTCTCTATTGGCACTGACATACTCAAACATGTTTATCTATTGTACATCTTTGGGAATCTTTTGTTTGTCAATCATATTGTACAATCTGAGTATCTCAGATATAGCAGAGTCTGAGGTAGTAGACATGACGTAAACGTGCACGGAATTTTACAATTCTATGATTTAAACCAAGAAATAGATTCTTTCACGGGATTTTACAAGAATCAAGAATAAACCGTGATTAGATTACATGAATGTGTTATGATGACAGTTGATTTGGTTTAGTTAATGCAAGTTATGACGGTGAAATTATGGTCTGAAAACTTCACAGCTCGATAACTTCTTTCTGGAGCGATTTCAGGCTTTGAAAGTTGGGTTGAATGAATAGATTGATTCAACGTGTCCTTCTCCTCGATCTCACGGTCGTTTTGACAGGTCGTGGGCTGAAAACGGAGTTACGGTTCGAAAGTTATAGCCGTTTGAAGTTTGGACGTAAAAAGTCAACTTTGGTCAAACCGCAAGTCCTGAATACTAAACCGCTATTCTCAAACCGCTAGAATTAACCCAACCGCTATGATCAAACCGCTGAAACCAGAACCGCGAAGACCAAAACCGCTGATGATTAAACCGCTGAGAGCTAAACCGCTGAAATCAGAACCGCTAAGACTCAAACCGCTGAATCCTGAACCGCTACGATCTAAACCGCTGAAAGTTAAACCGCTGAAAGTCTGAACCGCTAAGACCAGTCAAACCGCTATTACAAAACGACAAACCGCTAGCACAAGTGGACAAACCGTCCTTTTCAGTACGTTTTGTCCTTTTCCTAATTTAGTTATAATCCAAACCGCTGTCAGACCAAACCGCTAGAAACTATACCATAACCAGTCCAAACCGCCACTAAGAAACACAAACCGCTACGATGAAACCTGTATCGAGAGACAAACCGCTGCGATGAAACTTCTTCCGAACTTCAAACCGCTGCCAAGAATGACTTCTAATCTCCCACAAACAAGCACTAACTAGGTTGTATGTTATCAAAGAAGGTGTGAAACAGTTCAATGAACACAAAAGTATAAATATTCAACCGATTTAACCACAAACAAAGATCAAACAATGATTTTCTTAGAACTTTTTATATCGACCTAAAACAACCACAAAAGTGCCAAATCTCACCACGAATTCATGAATATGACTAGCTAGAACCTAACCATGGCTCTTGTTACCAATTGTAACATATTCATAACATATAAACACATGTAAGGTGAGATCTTGGGTCGTTAGTTTAGAGAGAGAGAGAGATAAGAGATGGAAACTTTCTAGTGAGAGAAACTTGTGAATATTAGATTAGGAGAAGTGAAAGTTCCAACCCTTCCCATGTGTGGGAAGGGGCTTATATACTTACTAACTAAGGTGCCCCTAGTGGGCTGTGGAGTGAGCTGACAGTGGGTAATGACCCGACCCACTCCACAAATACTATAATATCTAAACTAATATTACGTTAACTAAACTAATACTAATAAGTACTAATAATCCTACGAGCTACATAAATGCTAAACTGATACTCGGGGTGACCGAGTCTTCACATGAATATTTATATTCCTAACAGTTGTATCTGCGGAAAGATATCATTTATTAAAATTGCGCCCTTTTCACCAATGGGAGCATGCGCGACCCTATTCCTCTATTTCAAAATTGACCACATTAGCACAGAAAAGACCCTTTGTATCGCTTTACTCATCATTTTGGAATCCGAAAAACCAAGGATCGAAAGTAGAATCTTTTATAGAGAATTGGGGAGGAACATCTATACCCCATGAACACTAACATTAGGTCTCAAGTTCAATTTCTGCTATGTGCAAACAACTTTGAGTGGCTACGCCAATCTCTTGAAAGGGAGGGCTTTACCTGATTTGATTCTGTGAGGCGGTGGGGTCAAACCCCATGGATTAATCGACCAAAATGTCGAAAACTATTGTTACCCAAAAAAGATGCAATAATTAGATTTATTGTTCCATTTAAAAATTTTGTTTACTTTTATAAAGGAGGAGATGATCCGTTTTAAATGGGCTCTAAACACATATAGAGGTTCTAAAAGTATATAATTACTTCTTTTATCATAATTTTGAGATTTACTTTTACAAGAATATCTTATGAAGGCACTTTTTGTTAAACTGCTAGCAACAATTCATCAGCATTTCATTGTTTTTAATCTATAATAAGAAATTTTTTACTCTCACTTAACTTTTATTGTTTGTTAATCATGTTTTACAAGTAATTCCAACCGATTGCGAGCATGGTTCATCCGTTCATCCCACTGTTTTGATATCGTCCTTGTAAACTTTAAAAACGGATACGATTGGGTTGCTATATTATTTTACTATTTTACAATAGATAGAGCACTATTTCACTCTCATTCTGCTTCTCTTCCTCCAAATTTTAGTTTTTACCAACTCTCTAAATATTTTCGTTAACAGCACGTAAATCACATGAACACTTAATTATTTGATCTTCCGCCTTCAAAAGTTATAACTAAAAGCACTCGGTATGGTAACCCGGAGTTAAAGTTTAACACACTGGCACGTCAGCTTTAACCTTTTCACCTTTAACTAAAAAAAAACACCCGTTATCATAACTTACCCTTAACTCACCTTTAACTCAACTATTTTTAAAATCAACCCTTAAACTATAATTAATACTTTATTTAATAACTGCATAATACATTTCTTTTTTTTTTTAACAATATAAGTCACATTTTATACCTTTATAATAGATAGACATCCAAAGATTCAACCACTGCCCAAAATTATGGTCCACTACTTTTGACCATTCTTTATCCTTGCTCCCATTTACACGACAGACAAAAGACCGATCATATTTTCTATGGGTAAGTATATCTTAGTAGCACCCTTTTTCTATCCACCAATAATTAGTTTCATTTCATCTTCCAAGAAGCTTTATCATTTTCTTTCTCACCAGTAATAATGTCTGGCAACATTTCAGGCTTGATTTTATTTCTTTTTCTTCCTTTCTTCTTTTATCTGTACTCCAGAGGGTTTTGTTTTGTTTTGTTTTTTTTTTACAGCTCACCTTAACATGACGTCAACACACCCTTAACGCTACCACTCGGTATGGTTAACGCACCTTAACACACCAAAAGTTAAGGTTTAACGCACTTGCACGTTAACAATACCGAGTGCTCTAAGTATATTACACCTATTAAAACATAAGAGCAATCGGAATACACGTGTTCAACTCCCCTCACCCTTGCTTTTACACCCCACTCAGAAATAGAAAACAAATAGTGTTTATCCACCAACGACCACAAAAATCACTAGATGTGGTCTGGCCAAATTGCAGGCACACTTTCTACAATGGGTGTGCAATTTCAAAGTTTTATGTGTCTCATGCCAAAAACGTTAATCGCACACTAAATAGCCTAAGAACTTGGCCTGCATTTTCGAAAGTTTAAGAGCTGCATTTGCTGTTTGACCAAAAAAAAAAAAAAAAAAAAGTTTTTGCATAGTTACTCGAAAATATTAAACAGAATAAAACATTTAATCCGGGATAAAACTTTAAAATCCTTTAACTAAACTTTTAATTATCCCTAAACAACACTCTATACAATTGTTTTCTATGAAATCTACCAACACTGATCAGTCTCCCATCTCCGGCTACCATAAAACCCTCTCCTCTCTCCACCAACAACCACCGCCGATCTCCGTCTCGATTTCATATCGTACATCTCACGCGCCACCGGATCAGACAAAGTCACATAAGCATTACATATCTCAATAAACTCACCATCTCCATTCTTTTCATATCCAGCATCTGGATGATACACTTTAGCTAACTTCCTATACGCCTTTTTTATCTCCGGTATCGTTGCGGTCCTTTCCACTCGTAACACTTCGTATAAACTAGCCGGTTTCATCATCACCGGCATCGCCACGAAGATAGATGACTTGCTGGAGGAGACACCGGCGGATATGGATGGTGGCCGGAGGTGATTTCCGGTGAATTGGGAAGTTAGGGTTAGGGTTTGGATCATGTTCTAATTAATTTAATTTAATTTGGGGGTGTTTGTGTTCTGTGGTTTAATTCAAATTGGGATTGAAGGGTAGTGGGGGTATTTATAGGGATGTGGAGGTGGGGCCCATGAAGGATTCAAGACATAAAATACGGTTTCTGTTGGAGGTGGTGGGGACGGTTATGTATTGGCCTTTGCCTTTTGATTTGGGTTTCATAACTTTCATTTGTTTCTAGAAGGTCAATGTGTTGCTAAACAAAAAAAAAAAAAAAAATTGTCAAAGAGATAATTCCCAAACTAGGCCAAAAGTTTTGGCCTATTTCAAGAGGAAGCCAAAACCAAGTTCTATTTCTCATTTTGTCCACGCTCGACCGCTCGACTGCTCGACCCCATAAACCTTGCGACACGTGTCATTCCTTTATTGACACGTGTCATTCTTTTATTTTTTTATTAATAAAAATTTGGCCCACAATTGACCAATAAATTTGGCAACATTAGCCCCTTAACCAAATAAGCGTTTGCAAAGTTAGTCCTTTTATTAACGGCCATTTTATTTTAGTCCATTAACCAAACAAGCGTTTGCAAAGTTAGTCCTTTTACTAACGGTCGTTTTATTTCAGTCCATTAACCAAACAAGCGTTTGCAAAGTTAGTCCTTTTACTAACGGCTGTTTTATTTTAGTCCATTAACCAAACAAGCGTTTGCAAAGTTAGTCCTTTTCATTTTTGGTCCTTGCGATTATTATTATTATTCATAAAAATTCAAAAGAATTTATAAAAATTCCAAAAAACTTATAAAAATTCGAAAAAAGTTATAAAATTTCGAAAAGTTTCGAAAAAAATTATAAAAAATCGAAAAAGATTTAAAAATTCGAAAAAACTTATAAAATTTTGAAAAATTTATAAAAATTCGAAAAAATTTTAAAAATTCGAAAAATTTATAAAAATTAGAAAAAGTTTTAAAAATTCGAAAAAATTTTATAAATTTTTATAAATTTTTTCGAATTTATAAAACTTTTTCTAATTTTTATAAATTTTTCGAATTTTTATAAATTTTTCAAAATTTTATAAGTTTTTTCGAATTTTTAAATCTTTTTCGATTTTTTATAAATTTTTTCGAAACTTTTCGAAATTTTATAATTTTTTTTGAATTTTTATAAATTTTTTGGAATTTTTATAAATTCTTTTGAATTTTTTTGAATAATAATAATAATCGCAAGGACCAAAAATGAAAAGGACTAACTTTGCAAACGCTTATTTGGTTAATGGACTAAAATAAAACAGCCGTTAGTAAAAGGACTAACTTTGCAAACGCTTGTTTGGTTAATGGACTGAAATAAAACGACCGTTAGTAAAAGGACTAACTTTGCAAACGCTTGTTTGGTTAATGGACTAAAATAAAATGGCCGTTAATAAAAGGACTAACTTTGCAAACGCTTGTTTGGTTAAGGGGCTAATGTTGCCAAATTTATTGGTCAATTGTGGGCCAAATTTTTATTAATAAAAAAATAAAAGAATGACACGTGTCAATAAAGGAATGACACGTGTCGCAAGGTTTATGGGGTCGAGCAGTCGAGCGGTCGAGCGTGGACAAAATGGGAAATAGAACTTGGTTTTGGCTTCCTCTTGAAATAGGCCAAAACTTTTGGCCTAGTTTGGGAATTATCTCTTAAAAAAGAAAAAAAATTGTCAAAGAGTTAAACTCACGTGTCCCTGACGAGACTTGAACACACAACCTCTATATTGGTAGGCCACTCATATACCGTTGTGCCAAGAGGCCTTTGGTAATTATTTTGTGTTTTGATGATGATAGCACGGGTTCTGGTTAATAGGACCAGGATCATTTTTACTACAAGTAGTTTTAAAAAGCTAATTCATCGAATATGGATGATACATATTTCGTGCAATATTCTAATTCTCATGTAAACTTATACTCCCATGTATATACTTAGTTTGAAAAAAGCTCCTTCTTACAATTTTAGACATTCTGTCATCTAGAAGATGGGTGCTAGTGCTAGTGCTAGTGCTTGGTTGCTTTGTTTAACGTCTTAAATTTTACTATTAGATATTTTTTTTTTTTTTGGAAAAAAGTTTTGCCAAAGGTGGCTCTAACGGTTATGTTTAAAAAATGAAAAATATACGTAGTTGGTGATACATAAAATTGGTGAGAGATGTTAAATGCAGTAGGTGGGCAATTATAATTTAAGGTACAAACAACTTAAACATGTCCGAATACTTTAAACATGCCCTTAAGGCTACGTTTAGCAATTTCCTTTAAGAAGATATGTTCCTCAATAGTTTTTGAAAGATTAAAAAGTTGATGATAATTTCCAATTTTTCTAGTTGGGTTAAACATGATTTTATACGTTAAGATAATTTCCATTATGTAATTAGATATAAATGTTTCTAATTTTGTATAAGTCATGATTATTATGTGTTGTCGTATGTGTCCGGACGACCTATCTTGTTCGGACGTCTGTACGACACGGCGCCCTTCGGAAGAAAGCTCGGAGAGTACCCAACTCACCCGGCCAGTCAACCTTAAGCAACAGGACAGGACAGGTGGCGTTACCCTTTGGACAGATGGCAACATCAGCACTACCGCCGCCATCCCAGGATTTACGGGATTATGTCTGCGACATGTTTTCAGGAAATCCGCCGCAGCCGTTTCAGGTACTAAGACTGGGTAGTATAAATACCCAGCTCATTTACTACTCTCAACTAACTTTTACCTTTCACATTTACTCTCAATCATTACTTAGACCTTTTGGATTACCCAATACTTATCCTCACGCCGGAGCTTGGTCCTGGGATAACACCCGGGGCGAGCCTAACGTGAGTGTCTCTTGTGTGTAGGTACTTCGGAACCTCAGCAGGACCTTGTCCGGAAGATCTGACTCCATCTCCGAAGGAGTTGCAGGTTTTTACTTCAACAAATTGGCGCCATCCGTGGGACCCTTGTTCAATCTACCAAAAGCTTAGAATGAGCGGTCCCAACCCAACTCCTCCCTTCGGACACTCGGGGGAGGGCTAAGGATCCGGCGGGGGAGGTCCTAACCCCCCGAACACCCGAGCCATCATGGAGGGTCATCTATCGGTTCTCAAGGAGTTACTAAAACAACAAGGCAACCGCAATCTGATAAAACCTATGTTGTTAAACTTCGAGGACGACTTTACGGATACGGAAGAAGAGTATGTCGTAAGACCGCCGAATGATAAGGGGAAGACTGTGGCCAACGACGATTTAAGCAAGTCGTTCAAGGAAATAATAAAATGTCCGTTCACTAGAAGGATCATAGAGTTCTCAGCCCCTAAACACAAGATGCCATCTAACCTCAAACTATATGACGGGACAACCGACCCGGATGACCACATCAGCCGTTTCACGGGAGCGAAAAATCAAGAAGAATGGCCAATGCCCGTATGGTGCCGAATGTTCCAACAGACTTTGGACGGGAAGGCCAGAAGTTGGTTCAAAAAGCTACCAACCGGAAGTATAGACAGTTGGGACGAGCTCCAGAGAAGGTTCCTAAACAGATTCAGTATGCTAAGGGCATGTGTCAAGGACCTTACGGAGATCAACAAAATTCACAGGAAGGCTAACGAGAGCCTTCCGGACTTTGAAGAACGATGGGTAAGTGAGGCGAACTATTTTTCGGACGCCCCAGAGATAATGCAGATCTCCTCTTTCATGAACGGTCACCATTTCCCAGAGTTGGCGAAGAAGTTCTCGGACAGAATCCCCAAAACAGTCGACGAAATGCTGGAAAGAGTTGATGACTTCGTTCGTTCGGAAGAAGATTTTCGGAGTACTGAACTGCCAAAAGGGGAAAAAATAGATGCTTACAGGGAATACCGTCCCAACCCACATAACAACCGGAATGACCATTATGCCCCAAAGGCCCCTTTCGGAGGGGACCGTCGTCGGAATAACCTCAGGAATGAGTTCAGACCTCGTAGAAATGATCATTACGCTCTCTATGTTCCCGCCAGACATGACAATGCTGGCCGAGCGGATCTCCGCCGAAATGACATCCGGAGATACGACACCAGACCGATCGACTTGAACTCTTTGACAAAGGCTCCGAAGGAGATCCTTGCAACTGAGCATCAGCTGAGGCTACCTCAGCCCCCACCGTTGAAAGGAAAACCCCTCAAAGAAAATCTAGATAAATACTGCGACTATCATGGTGAGAAGGGGCATCTCACCAACGACTGTTGGCACCTCAAAGAGCAGATAAGAATGGCCATGAAAACGGGTAAGTTAGACCATCTCTTGAAAGACGTTAGGCAAAGGGGGAGAGCACCACAGAGGGGAGACAACCATGCAAATAAGGGCAAAGTCATTAATATGATCCGAAGTCAAAGGGCCGTAGGAAAATGAAAGGTCGCAGACGCAGAAGAGGATTGGATGAATGCCCCGATCAGTTTCCCACCTATCCTTCTGGGTGATGTTTCGGACGAACCCCTAATAGTTGAGGCCGAAGTGGAACACCCCAACCCGACAAGGGTTAAGATATCACATTCATGGTGTCAAACAGAACATACACAAGCGGAAGACTTTAATAATACAATTAAATTCAAATGTTACAAATGAAATCTAAGGTAACTGAAATACAAGGATTACAACAAGGTACAATAAGTCTAGTAATGAAAATCTCCAAGTCAACTCTAATCCAAGGTAGCTATCAAAAGTGTAGTCCTCTAAGAGCTCTTATGCACTCTTCACTCATATCCCAGCTTCCCTCTAAACCTGCCGCGGTGAAAAGAAATGCGGCTGAGCTTTAAAGCCCAGTGAACGGATATATGATAATAGAAAACAGAAATATAAATGTGAAGTTCAAATGAAGTACAACGGGGAAACATAAATAGGCATAATGTACTGGAAAACATAGTGTACAGGTTGAGTAATAGGAATCTATGCAGTCGCCTGCATAAACAGAATCATAATACCCTTGGCTCATAACATAACATAATCTTCACTTCTCATAAATTAAAAAGAGGGGAGACCTCTTAAGTAATATAAATGGATTAGCGAACTCCCATGTGTGTATGGCATGTATTGCACACAATTACCATACACCAGATACAATATATATATAACAGATACAGATCCAGATCTAGGATGCATCCATACGCCCCTGCATAAAATCATCATCATCGTGGCCATACATTTAATATAATAAAAGGGACGTGATGGGTCATCACTCCCCCACCCTAGAGTCATGCCATTGGTGCATCAATGACATGGTCATGGAACCCCCATGACTAGTGATAGAATACATAATAAGAGCCATCATAATCACATCAAGGGTTTATAGCAAAGGTTCATGTCCAAAGGTTCATAGCGAGGTTCATATCAAAGGTTCATAATGAAGGTTCATAACTATGGTTCATATCAAAAGTTGTGAGTCACAAAGGAAACCTTAAAGATAAGGTCAGAATATCCGTACCTTATGCAAATAGACAAACGGATAAAAAGGTGGATCACACAGAAACGGAAGGTCACTCCTTCTTCACCGAACCTATACAATTTAATAATCACATATTACTTATAAGCTCATTTTAATCAGATTTCATAATTTAGGTTCCTTTCTATTTTTAGAAACTTTCCATATTTAGTAACCCTCCAGATTAAGTAACTTTCTATAATTAGTAACTTTTCCGGAATAGTAATTTAATACTTTAAGGTTATAATTGACAATTAAATAATATTTAAGGGTTAGAATGACCAATATAATAGTTTAGGGTTAATTATGCCAAATTAAATAAAGTTTAGGGTCATAAATGTAAATTATCAAAATTTAATATTTAAAAATGTCAAATAATTAACTTTGGGGTTTATACTGTAAATTCTATCAAAATGAAAATTTAGGACTCCGTCGTTTCATAATTTATTTAAACGTACTCTCGACATTAGTTTAGACCGCGGCGACCAAAAATACAATTATTCACATGTATACCCACACGACTCACATTTAAGTATATACACAACACAACTCTTAAGCCCAAGATCATTTTCACTTTTCGAATCTATTTAAGCACATGTCGACTCACAATTTACAAACATCATACGACAACAGGTTAACACACACCACTTAATATTAACGACACACAAGTTCCACATAAAATCATAGGTTATTACTCTTTTAATCTGGTTCAAATACACATTATACATATGTTTAAGACTCATGATCGACCCACCAAGACACCATAACAACAAATATAAACAAGATACCCATTTCACACATAACTCCCACGTAAACACAACTCATTTAATCCAGTATACTAATATATCTGTTTGCTAAATATCAGTTTAACTATGCCTTATTTTAACTTTAAAATGTCCAGTTATGTAGAACAATGCATGCTTGCATGCTATCCCTATTTACATTTCACATGGCTGCTTTTCAAAATCATTTTAAGTTAGCATACCGCTGGAGTAACCCTTTCATTTCATGCCATTTCTTATACTTTACATGCAATTTGACGTACAATATTTCCCTAGACGAAACTATAGATCGACACTGAAACCAGGACACAATTGTGAGACCAAACAATGCTATAACGAGGCTGAAATTAATTAGAATCAAGGCACACCCACACTAAACTCTTCTCGGTATTAACATTGAAGCCACATTTAACAAGGCTAGAACTAACCCACAACCTTATTCTTTTAGCCAATTCTTTACAAGCATGCTTATACAAGTTTTAGATATGATACGACGTACACAAGACACACACATACTCCGCGAGACATGATCGATACCAAAACCATGCATGCACTAGCAACCCTTCGTACAAACACACAAACCAGACTCAAATTCCCGACTTATTGAATACTCGTAACCTTTCGTGGATTCCAAGTTTTATATGATGCTAATATGCAAATATCATAGTTCCTTATTAATGGTGATCGAACAGGATTTCCATTATATATATACATCTCATATTATATTGTATAACGATTCCCTTTTTTTTAAGCCCAAGACATCCGCTTTATTATCTATACGCATGCATGATTCCATGTTTTCGGATACAACATATATGTAATCGGTATGTTTATATTGATATAGCTAGTTTTTGTATAAAGCTTTCGTGGTTACATGAAATGTGGAGTTCAACAATTACCTCAAGTTGAATGATATATTTAGGCTGAAACAAGAGCAAGGCGAGACCGATACAGTACAAGAACCCAAGAATCAAAGGAGCATGGTCGAACCCTAAACCTAGGCGTACACAAACCCTCCTCGTACCATTCACGAACCTGAACTCGAGCAGAACTACCTCGAAACTTGAACGAAACAAAACTTCTTAACCGGACGTGAGCAACTAATCGCATTAACCAAAACACGAACACGAACCCAAAACCCTAATTCTATTCGAAATTGGACTGAAATCAGACTCGAGTAACAACCCGACCCAATTTCGAACAGAAACCATTGCAACTGAATTTTGAAGTATGTATATGAAGAGAAACCAATACTGATTTTCTTTCTCCCTCTCGTTATATATCATTTGGAAGTTTTAAGTTTTGTGGGAGAGAAAGATACACGGTTCATTATAGAGGAATGAAAGAAAACAAAAGAATGTCGTGCTAAATTTGTGGGTAGACGCGTTTGTAATCGTGGAAATTAATTAAATTGTGTCAATCAAATAAGAGAGATATGCGGCTTACATCAAGGAGTGGTAATCTCTGATTTATAGTTTCTTCCTTTAGTTATGCACGCAATTATGGTAAGTGTATTGTGGTATATTGCATGTCGTGTATATTGTGAAAGAATAGGACCGAAAAACGTGTGGTGGACTTGTAATAAGAATCAAGTCGTGTATATGTTTAACATACAATTTAGGAAAGTCACAAATTATTACTCCCTCCGTCCCAAAATTATAGTCCCATAACAAAAAGAACATTCTTTTAGAAAAACATCACTATCACTACTTTATCTCTTTTACTTTTTTGCCAAATGACAAGTTTACCCTTAACCAATTAATTAATACTTCATTAAAGTTTGTAATATTAATTTCAACCAAGGGTAATATAGTAAACTTACCAAACTCCACTACCTATTCACTTTCCATTTTTGGTATGAGACAATAATTTTGGGACGCCCGAAATGGAAAAATAGGACAATAAAATTGGGACGGAGGGAAGTCACAAATTAGTAGTTGTTAGATAAACTTAGGTTAATATACACATTAATTCATTATTACATATTGCAAGGCTCTAATTTCTTATTAATATCCATATAACTTAGGTTAGTTTTATTACATGTATTTATTTTAATAACATATAGTTTAGGTTTCCAATTAAATTATTACCAACGTTAGGGAAAAATTTAAAATTAGACGTAAAATTAGAAATCTGAATTTTAGGGTTTTACATTTTGAGCATTTGTGCCCTTCCATCAAGACCCGACTGAAGGAAACCAACACGCCTTTGGTTGGGTTCGCAGGAGAGTCCATTAAGCCGTTAGGAAAAATAGAGTTGGAAATCTGTTTCAGAAGTCAAGGTTTGTTTCATAAGACGGTGATGAAATTCTCTGTGGTAAGGTCTCCCTCCCCGTACAACATCATATTAGGACGCTCCGGATTAAAAAAGTTGCGGACTATCCCTTCAACTATTCACTCAATGATGAAATTTTCTACTCCGAGAGGCATAGCGACGTTGGTCACTCGGTCAGTCATAATTTCGGAATGCCGCAAGTTAGAAGAAAAACAGATGGTGGAGAGAGAGGCGAAGAACGAACCCCAGAATGCCGAGGTAACCGGAGAAATTTCGGGTAAGACAGAAGAGGTGATGGTACATCCGGCGTACCCGGATCAACTAGTAACCATTGGAGGAAACTTCTCCCCGGAATGCAGAAGGCAATTGATTACATTGCTCAAAAATAGTCAAGACGTGTTCGCCTGCGGATATGACTGGAATACCACGACGGATTACAGAGCATAGGCTAAATGTAAATGTCCAAGACCGACCGGTAGCACAAAAGAAAAGGACCATTTCGGCAGAAAAGAACCAGGCGATAGCCAAGGAGGTAGAAGAATGGGTGAAAGCTGGGATAGTTCGGCCGGTGCGATACCCGACATGGATCTCCAACCCGGTGTTAGTGAAGAAGTCCGATGGTAGTTGGAGGATATGTATCGACTTCAAGAATCTCAACTCCTCATGTCTGAAGGACTATTACCCATTACCGAAAATTGATTGGAAGATAGAATCGGTTATGCGGTTCCGGTACAAATGTTTCCTGGATGCATATAAGGGATACCATAAGGTGCAGATGGCTAAGGACGACGAGGAAAAGACAGCTTTCTATACCGAACATGGGACATACTGTTACACCAAAATGCCATTCGGATTAAAAAACGTTGGAGCCACGTATCAGCGTCTAGTGGACTCAGCCTTTCGGTCACAAACAGGGAGAAACCTGGAGGCATATGTGGACGACATGGTGATAAAAAGCAAGACCGAGAAAGAATTTTTGGCCGACATGGTAGAAACGTTTGACAATCTCCGAAGGATCAATATGAAATTGAATCCGAAGAAATGTTCATTTGGTGTGGAAGAGGGGAACTTTCTTGGGTATATGGTAACGTCCGAAGGGATTAGGGCAAATCCGAAGAAAACTAGGGCCATTGCAGATATGCAATCTCCAAAGTCGCTCAAAGAAATGCAGAGTTTAAGCGGCAAGCTGGCAGCTCTAAACCGTTTCTTGTCCAGATCGGCAGAAAGAGCACTTCCGTTTTTCGACACATTGAAAAATATCACAAAGGAGAATCAGGACGAATATCGTTGGACAGAACGGGCCGAATCGGCCTTCCAAGAGATGAGAAAGATGATCCTTGAACTTCCTTACCTAACAACCCTAAAACCGAAGGAAGACTTGTATGCATACCTTGCGGCATCAAAGGAAGCGATGAGCGGAGTACTATTGGTAGAAAGGGAAGGAAGGCAAATCCCAGTGCATTATGTCAGCCGAACGTTACATGAGGCCGAAAAGAATTACGCCCCGGTTTAGAAATTAGCTTTGGCCTTGCTGCACCTATCAAGAAGACTTAGGAGGTATTTCGAGGCTCATCCGATAAAAGTCATCACTGATCAACCCATTAAGCAGATACTGAACAAGGCGGAAGCGTCCGGGAGATTAGCCAAGTATATTGTGGAACTAGGGGCTTATAACATTTCATACTTACCCCGGAACGCTGTCAAGGGGCAAGTCCTAGCGGACTTCATAACGGAAATACCGATGAACTCGTCCGACCGGGTTCTGAAAGAGGGGGGCAAGGAGATATATAACATCTCCGGTCAAAAAGAGTGGGTATTATATACCAACGGAGCGTCTAGCAAGTCAGGCGCTGGAGCAGGTCTGGTGCTAATCTATCCGGACCAAACAGAATACACCTACGACATTCGGCTAAACTTTAAAAGCACCAACAATGAAGCGGAATACGAAGCCTTACTGGCGGGGATGAGAATCGCCCGGAAAATGAAGGTGCAAGTGTTGGAAGTCAGGGTGGATTCTAATTTGGTGGCGAGCCAAATTAATGGGGATTTTGTTGCGAACAAAGATAGCATGATACAATACCTAGCCAAGGCCAAAGAATATACTGCATGCTTTGATCAATTCAAAATCCGGAACATTCCGAGAGCACAAAATCAGAAGGCAGATATACTTAGTAACCTGAATACACCTACGCCATTCGGCTAAACTTTAAAAGCACCAACAATGAAGCGGAATACGAAGCCTTACTGGCGGGGTTCAGAATCGCCCGAAAAATGAAGGTGCAGGTGTTGGAAGTCAGGGTGGATTCTAATTTGGTGGCGAGCCAAATTAATGGGGATTTTGTTGCGAACAAAGATAGCATGATACAATACCTAGCCAAGGCCAAAGAATATATTGCATGCTTTGATCAATTCAAAATCCGGAACATTCCGAGAGCACAAAATCAGAAGGCAGATATACTTAGTAAGCTGGCATCCGTGGCATTCGATCATCTGACGAAAGAAATCCTTGTGGAAGTCTTAGAGAAGCCGTCGACGGAAGAGGAAGTTGTCAACGACATTGTGAAAGAAGAAGAGGAAAACTGGATGACCCCAATCATCCGGTGTAAACAGGAAGGTGTTTGGCCGGAAGACCAAAACGAGGCTCGGGCTCTCCAGATGAAGATAAACCTTTACACTCTAATTGACGATGTGCTTTTCAAAAAATCTTACCTTGGCCCAATGTTAAGGTGTGTCGGACCACTCCATGCAAATTACATCATCCGGGAGGTGCACGAAGGAGCATGTGGGATGCACTCCGGACCACGATCAGTGGTCGCGAAGTTAATGCGTCAAGGGTATTACTGGCCGACCATGCACCGAGACACTAGAGAGGTGATTCAGAAATGTGATTCTTGTCAAATACATGCACCCGTTCCAAAGCTCCCAAAAACCGTGCTGACTTCAATCATGGCCCCATGGCCATTCTACCAGTGGGGCATGGATGTATTAGGACCTCTGCCGGAAGCTCCGGGGAAAATCAAGTTTGTTATTGTGGCAATCGACTATTTCACTAAATGGATGGAGGCCAAGCCGTTAGTAAGGACGACCAGGAAAGATGTCAAGAAATTCGTCTGGGAGAACATAGTATGCAGGTTCGGATTACCGAGGGTAATTGTAACGGACAACGGGAGTAATTTCATTCACGATCCCTTCAAAAGCTAGTGCGAGAGATTGAATATAACCCAGATAAACACTGTCGTGGCCCATCCTCAAGCGAACAGATTAGTCGAAAGGGCAAATATGAGTTTTATGAAAGGGTTCAAATCGAGACTCGGCAGGGAAAAAGCCGGATGGGTGGATGAATTACCGAATATCTTGTGGGCGCACAGGACTTCTCTAAAGACAAGCAATGGAGAAACACCATTCAACCTCACGTAAGGAAGTGAAGCGGTCATCCCTGCGGAAATAGGAATGCCAACCTTTCGGACCATGGTGACGGAAGAAAAGGAAAACGACGAGGGGATCTGCTTAAACCTCGACCTACTGCAAGAGCGAAGGGAGATGGCTGCAATCCGGGATGCGAAGTACAAGAAGAAAATAGAACAGTACTATAATCGAAGGGTTCGCGCCGAGTCGTTCAAGGTAAGTGTAAAAATTCAAATAACTCTCTTAAAACGAAATGTCGTTACAGTACATAGCTATTTCATTCCAATTATAACTTGTTTCTACTGTTGACTAACGTAAGAAATGAAAATACTTTCACAATCAAAGGTAGGTGATTTTGTGTACCGAAGGAATGAGGCAAGCAGGGTCGAAAATCAAGGAAAGCTGAGACCCAAATGGGAAGGACCGTACCGGGTCGTGGAAGCTTACCAGACCGGATCATACAAATTGGAGACGATGGAGGAAGAAGAAGTACTACGAACGTGGCATGCCATCAACCTTAGAAAGTGTTTTCTGTAAATGTATGGCTAATATATCTAATGTAACGTCCGAAAGGACTTGATTGACTATTTGAATGACAAATGCAGATATCCCACAGTTAAGGGGAAGCAATTTTCTCTACATATCATGTTCTTGCATTACTTATCACGTTCTGAACATAAGTTAAAAGTGATCCCTCTGGAAGGCTCGCGACCTCCGGAGATCAGTGGTCAATGTTCAAAGATGGTTCATACCCAAAAAGGGGTTGCCATACAACTAAGGCAAAAATACCGAAAGTCGCATGACGCCCAAAGACGGCAGACGTCCAAAAAGGGGTCGCCGCACAACCAAGGCAAAAAGGCCGAACGGCGCACGACGCCCAAAGACGGCAGACACCCAAAAAGGGGTCGCCGCACAACCAAGGCAAAAAGACCGAACGGCGCATGACGCACGAAGTTGATTCACACCCAAAAAGGGGTACCTCAAAAGAGCTAAGGCAAAAAGGCCGAAGGGCCATATAGCCTCAAATTATTATAGGGCGTAAAAAAAAGTGGTTGTGCCAACCTAAGGAATGAGTCACTGTGGAACGTGAATAAGGTAATATAAAAAAAAGGGGGATGCAAATACAACATATTTTATAACTAAGGAAGTAACCACTATGGACAATTTTAAAGATATACAAAAAAGCATGCGATTCATAAGTTATTACATTCATCCGAATCATTTCAATTGTTCTCAAACCTACTATAACGGCTCGAAGGCCTTATGATGCGTGGTTTTGCGACCTTACAACAGGTTTTACCTCTCAAGGGATCTTGAGAAGTTTGCAATCCCCACCAGGCAGTGTACCTGACCGATGTAGTATAGTGAAGTGGCAAGTACCGGGGGATTGATCGTTCTCTAGGGGAATAGTGTCGTTAGGATTGAAAAACTACTCTAATAGGTCTAAGGGTGAGGGAAAATTCTTTTTGTATTTTTATATTTTTTTATAAAAGCAAGTAAAATCTCGGGTTTGAAAGAGTGGGCGGAATTAGTTGCTAGTCAACTAACCCAAATAACTACAAATGCAAATAAAATAAAATAACTGAAAATGAAAAGGTTGTGAAACTTATATGGAGAGAAATGTGTTTACTTAGATTTCCTTACTCCCTAACTATCTTTTACCGGTTGATTAGTGTGTATTAATTGCGTGGATGACGGGTGTATTCCTTAATACCAATCGTGGGGTGGCGTACGTACTTCCCCAACTCTACAAGCTCCTACTTCACTCCTATGTCGAGCCGGCTAAGAAGCTCCTAACATGGGATCACTAGAATTCCCTCATGCATTAAATACAACCATAATAACCTTAGTACGCATTGGTTCATGTTTCTTAAGACGTTCAAGCAAGTTACCGTATAGGAGGTTAGCCAGTTTTCTTAAGCCTAACATCGATAAACAATCATCCAATACAATTAATAACACACTAATAACCAATAATCAATAGTTAGGTTTCATTAGATCTAATCAAACACAAGATAAATCTAGCCTAGCATGTTAATTAAAAGACAAGAACAAGATATAATCAAACAACACATAGACATATTGAATGATTAAATGATTACTTATCTTCAATTAAACATGGGAGATCCAAGGGTACAAAAACCCTTAAAAATGGCAGAAATTCATCTTAGGGTTTCTCCTCACAAAGTTGCACACTAATGACTAAAAATTGCAAAACTATATATAGAACTTAGTGGCTGACGGCGTCACGTTATAGATCTTGACGCCGTCACCTCGCCGTGGCTAGGGTTCCCGGATGGTCTTCCTGACGCCGTCCCTCGTTAATCCTCCAAAATCATCCCTGGCTTATCAAGGCTTGACGACCTTCTTGACGCCGTCCCCCTTTAATCTTCCAAAATTTCTCTGGCTTATCAACGGCTGACGGCGTCACAATAGAGCTTGACGCCGTCACATGTACTTTCCAGCATATTTTTGAGACTTTGTCGTTTTCTTCACTTTTATGCTCCAAAAACGTCCAAAATGCTTCATTTTCCAGATTTCTTCTCCAAAGTACCTAAAATGACAAAAGGAACGATTTAGGGCAATATTTGATCAAATAAATACGATTTAGGGCTTAAATGACCCCCTAAAAGCGGTACACTTTTCGCTTCATCACCTTACATCTTCCAAACAACTGTTAAAGTAACAAAGATTAAATAAGTTTCACGAGAAATCTGAAGCGGCCTTTATCCGTAGTCAAAACGGAGGCGCTTAGATTTCACAAATAACCAAGTCTTTCAAGGAGCTGAGGCGTCCTCTTCTGCGGTGGAGTCCTGGGTAGGAGGGGCTTGAGTTTCAGGAGATTCGGAAGTTGATCCGGTAATAGCCCCAGCCATCATGGTCTCTGCAGGCCTGGACGTGGCGGGATCAGGGAACATGTTCATTATTTCCGCAAGAGACTTATGGTAGGCATTGTTGATCTTCTTGACATAAGGATACTCCGCGGTAAAAAGTCCATTGTACAAAGGTTGGAACTTTGCTTCGGCTTCCATATCCAGATCGTCTACCTCTACCAAAACCCTAGCCACATCCTTCGGCGAACGGTCCAAGGTAACACCATCTAAAAATCCGGATTGGGAAGACAGACTGAAGGGAGCGGCTAAATGCTGTTTGTACTCATGACTGTTCAGAAGCCAACGGACCATCTCCGGAATAAACTCCTTCACCACCTTGAAACGCTCCATTTCCGTCTGGCCCATTTTGACGGCCAGGTCCTTCTTTTCTTGGTGAAGCTTTGAGTTTTCCTTCTTTTCCTCGCCCAGCTTAACCTTGGTATCATTCAACTCGGCCTCCAAGGCCTTGATCCGTTCCCCAGAAACCCTCTTCTCTTCATCCCTCGCCTTAACCAATTTCGAGATACGGCCCGTAAGATCCAATTCTTTTACCATACAGCTGGCATGCTCATGTCTCAGCTTCTTAAGTTCCTCCGTCTCTTAGGCCGCACTCCCGCATTGCTCATGGGCACGGTATAATTCGTTATGTTCATGGAGGAGGGACTCAAATCGGAATAGGATGTCCGACTGAGCTGTGGCTCCCCTACCCAACAGCATCCAGGCTCTCTGACAAGCCTCCGCATCACCCAGGCTTTCCAGATACGATTCCTCCCGGGGAGTAGGCAGATGTATCATCAAGTCCCGGCAGACTTTCCAACTGTTCAAACGGTCATCCTTCCTGACTGACCACTCCGGGACAAACAATGCTTCCGGATCATCATCACCTAAAACCTTTTCCTTGCCACGGCCGGAAGCGGCAACAAAGGAACTTCCTGAAAGAGGAATAAACAACACGACCGTTACTGATAATATTAAAAAAAAAAAAAAAAAAAAAAAAAAAAAAAAAAAAAAGGGAAGGAAAAAATGCACAGATAAACACGTCTGAATAGCTTACAAGTGTCAGCAGCTCCAAATTGGGGGACCGCGCCCTCGTCGACCTCCGGCGGTTTCCTCGTCTCATCTGGACGTAAGGATCGAATGGGGGCAGGAGCAGGAATGGGCTCCGAAGAGTCTAGATCCACCACGTGGATGTCCTCTGTTGGCCTGCTCCGTTTGGCCGGACGGACTACACCGCTTCCCCCTGGCCACGCTGGACGCGAATCTTGGACAGCCTTTCGGCGTCTTCAACACTAAATTCACCCTTCGGAAAAGGGTCCGAGATATCAGAGTCATGATGTCTCCAAGGCATCGCGAACGGAATAGCCCGCCTGTCTATTAGAAAAAAATTATGTTTTCAGCCTTTCAGACCGGTCAGGATCTCCCTGAAGCAAACCCTCTTCTCTTTGCAGCTCCTCTTCTCAAAGGAGAACCAATGACCCTGTTTACTCAGCTTGTAGAAAGCCCGGAATAGAGAAGTTGTGGGGGTGATATGCAAGCTTCGGTTGTACACCTCTAAAAGAGTCGCGCGATGCAGACCCAACGCAACCAGCTGAGAAATATGTACCTTGTAGTATCTAATAATGTCCAGCAAAAAGGTGGAGAAAGGCACGCTAAGGCCGCCCTCTGTAACACCCCCAATTTTGTGATACGCAGAGGAATTCAAACTGGGTGTTACTCGATGGCACAACAGTTATAATAATAGAAAACGATCTCTAATTGAGTCATTTTTAAAAGATTTATCATTCGAATTTTATAAATATCAGAATTTACAAAATGAGGTCCCAGTGGTTTCAAGGTTTACAAAATAAGTTTCGAATGATAATTAAATTTTAGCCTTCTATCAGTATCCGTGCCCCTCCGTGCCATCCTCGTTCATTATGGACCTGAGATAAACATGCTAAAAGTGTCAACACAAAGGTTAGTGAGTTCATAGAGTTTATAAATAAACAGTTGTTTTCAGTAATCAAAGGTTGAGTGAATCCATAGTGTTTGTATGCAAATCAGTTGAACTCAAATTTCAAGTTTAATAGACAGTGGGCCCCGTTGTTGCACCCATAAATTTAGTAGCGGTAGTACCGTATCATTACGGTACCATAATATTGCTCTAAGCCTCATGAAACTCAAACGTTAACAGTTGGACATCATAGTAATGAACTATTGATGTAAGTTATTGACATCATAAAGATTTAAGTAACAAGGCCCTCGGGCACACTGGTACAGATTCTGCCTATCGTCACACTGGAAATGCGTGACTATATGCATATAGTCACACACGTTTTTTTGGGTGTGTGTGACAAAAAGTCGCGCCACCGTAGGTATCATATGGTCACATTGTTTATTTTGTGGCCGTTTTCATCGAAAAAGAGTGACCATAACCCGAATATGTGTGACTAATTAGGCACAAGTTTTGTTGGATTCATCAGTATGTGTGACTATTTCCCATCCTATGGCCACACGAAAATATAATAAATGTGACGTTTGTGATGATTTAGTCACACATCGTGTGTTGTTTTTTTCGAGTTAGTCACATACAATTTAAAAAACAGTGGCCAAAAGTGTTAATAAGTGTGACCATATGCTGTTTAAAGTGAAGAAATGTGTACTATTGATCATCCAATGGTCACATGAATTCTTAGTTTGTGTGGCCTTTTGTAATATTTAGTCACACAAAGCATGTTTGTTTTGGGTATTTAGTCACATACAATTAAGCATAAAGTGGCCAAAAGTGTTAATAAGTGTGACCATATGCTGTTTTAAGTGAAGAAATGTGTATTTTGTGTGACTATTGATCATCCAATGGTCACATGAATTCTTAGTTTGTGTGGCCTTTTGTAATATTTAGTCACACAAAGCATGTTTGTTTTGGGTATTTAGTCACATACAATTAAGCATAAAGTGGCCAAAAGTGTTAATAAGTGTGACCATATGCTGTTTTAAGTGAAGAAATGTGTATTTTGTGTGACTATTGATCATCCAATGGTCACATGAATTCTTAGTTTGTGTGGCCTTTTGTAATATTTAGTCACACAAAGCATGTTTGTTTTGGGTATTTAGTCACATACAATTAAGCATAAAGTGGCCAAAAGTGTTAATAAGTGTGACCATATGCTGTTTTAAGTGAAGAAATGTGTATTTTGTGTGACTATTGATCATCCAATGGTCACATGAATTCTTAGTTTGTGTGGCCTTTTGTAATATTTAGTCACACAAAGCATGTTTGTTTTGGGTATTTAGTCACATACAATTAAGCATAAAGTGGCCAAAAGTGTTAATAAGTGTGACCATATGTTGTTTTAAGTGAAGAAATGTGTATTTTGTGTGACTATTGATCATCCAATGGTCACATGAATTCTTAGTTTGTGTGGCCTTTTGTAATATTTAGTCACACAAAGCATGTTTGTTTTGGGTATTTAGTCACATACAATTAAGCATAAAGTGGCCAAAGTTGTTAATAAGTGTGACCATATGCTGTTTAAAGTGAAGAAATGTGTATTTTGCGTGACCATTGTTCTTCCAATGGTCACATGAATTTTTATTTTGTGTGGCCTTTGGTACTATTTAGTCACACATCGAATTAAACAAAGAGTGACCAATAATGTTGGAGCAGAGTTGCTACTGCTAGCAGTACTAAGGTAGTCCAAGGTAGTCCTGCTGAAGCAGAGTTACTGCTGCTAGTACTATGCTAGTGCTGCTGGAATGTGTATATATATTATATATAAAACAATATTAAAAAACACAAGAAATTTCAAATTGAATTAAACTCTAATGTATATAACTGGACAAAATATACAATTGTAATGTCGTACTTAATTAATCAAATATCTAAAGACTTTTGAACCTTCACCCCCTTAGCAGTTTGCCTTAAGTCGTTAGCAGATATATATTGTTTCTTCGTTGGTGCCTGTGGTACACATTTAGTCACATGGTTTGTTGGTGTAACCTGTAGTAAACAAAAGACGCTTCTATCAAACATTGAATTACATATGAATAATTATATATGTAGGTTGAAAAAACACATGTACGTACCACCTCTTCAAAAATAACTTGATCCTTTGGCCATGCAACGAAACTACCTTCGACTTCCTTAACTGTTTTGAACCCATTATTTGCTACGTCCGGTATGCATGCTGCATCAACTAACGATGAATCAATTGACACTCTGTAGCAATCATTTGGGAGTGGTAGGTTATGCAGCATTTGCTTTCCATGAGACTGGTATACGGTACCAAAAGCAACGATATTTGATTTCTTTGTGTGCCAGAATTTGCACTTAAGTGTCTACAAAAAAAAAAAAATTGCATGTATATATCAGAAATTATTTAAACAAAAGAATAACAAGAAACATGTTGAAATACATACTGTTGGCAGTGCTTGTGTTAGAGACACATCTTGTTGCGATTGGGAATCTGGAGACCCGTTTCGTCGCTTCTTTTGCTTTGGCTTATTGGGTCCGACAGTTTTAGCAAGTTCCTATATGTATATATAAAACACGTTACATTATTTAAACAAAAGAGTAACAAGAAACATGTTGAAATACATACTGTTGGCAGTGGTTGTGTTGGAGACGACACATTTTGTAGCGATTGGGAATCTGGAGACCCGTTTCGTCGTGACTTAAGGTTATGCTTAGGCCTGACAGTTTTAGCAGCAGGTTCCTATACGTATATATAAAACACGGTACATTAGTCGATCATGTATGTAAAATTCAAAAATCAAAGGGCGATCTTTTATTACTATACTTACCATTGTTTCCGTTACCTTTTTAGAAGTTTCAAGGCCATTGGATTTCTCCTCAATTCCCGCATCTTTAGGACTTACAACACCACTTGTCTGAGTGCCATTGGAGTCACCTGCAATATTGTCAATGGCCATTGGAGTCACCTGCAATATAAATTAAGAAATACAGTCACTCATCAGTTTATGTTCAATGCCTAGTATCATTAGCATCAGTGGTGTTAGCATTAGAAAATGAAATTGTTAACAACATAAAAAATGGCTTACAACTGAGGCTATTGGCGATGGTTGAGTTGGCAGAGTTATATTCATCCCTTTATCATTCAACTATTGCAGAATTTGAGAAAGCATTACATTTGTGTTTTCCACCTCACCGGATAATTTATTGACCTGCACATCTTTTTCGGTCATCTCGGCGGACAATTTTTTGATCAATTTATCTTTTTCTTCACGCTCGCGTCTCTCATTATCCAGTTGAGTTTGAAGTAAGGCAATTTTTTCATTGGCTTCTTGTTTTCTTCGAGGAAGGCCAAAATACTCTTTGTATGTTACTGCACCTCCCACTCCCCTGGCATAACCGCCCTTTTCCTTACCAAATACAAATGTCATGGCATCAGTGCCATCATCAAAACCCGATGTTCCTTCCTTGATCTTGTCATCAGCTTCTTTCTGCACAAAAAATATAGGAAATGTTGGGATTAAAAGTCTTCTTGATGCTGTTACTACTGCTAGTACACAAGCTACTACTGCTAGTACACAGTTAAATGTTGCTGCTATATAAGCATAACAATAGAATTAGCAGTCAAACTTACAAGTTCATCTCCCTTTGATTTAATATCATCATTTGGGTATTCGCCGTCTTTGTTTACCCTTCCTTTCACCCACATTACATCACGGGGGGGTTCTTCATCCGCTTCAATCTCTTTATTTTCGATCTAATAAACATCAAATGCATACCCATGTAAAGTTAAACCAAGATAAACGAAAATATGTGGATGCTTACACATGTACAGTTAAACCAAGATAATCGAAAATATGAGGGTATTAATGCAAATGTGCAAATTGGGCAATGTAAACGGATTCATTTCTCATACTGATCGTCTCTTAATTGGTAAAACAAACATTGTGTAATCTTACCATTTTCTCTTTGACATAAGCATATCCACCTCGTCCCATTTTATGCTGATAAATATTTTGGGAACGCGCCATTTTACCTTTCTCAGATTTCTCCTAAAAACACAAAATCATAAGGCGTTTAGATGCGGTAATGCTGCAAACTGAAAATAACAAAATGACATATACACTTAATTAAAGATGACTAATTAAAACCTTGTATGCTTCGGTGGTCGTGTATTTAACATACTCGACCCAGTCTTCTGATTTCATTATTGTATTATACAAGTCCGGGACTTCATTCAGTTTGGAAGGTGTATTTAGGTTGGGCAAAATGTAGTTGACTTTGAGCTTCCTTCTGTAATTCCTTAGCATTTTACCAAGACTAATCATTATCAATTTTCTGTATTGGACGTCAACAACAAAAAATTTCTGAAAAGATTAACACAATGTTGTTAATTAGTTGCACATAATGTAACTGCATACATAAACTTATGTAGTATTGGGTTACAAAATAGTATATATGTACCAAGATTTCATCCCATAGTTTATCTCTTGCTTCTTTATTCACCTTCTTCCAGTGTAGAATCTTCACACCTATCTGCTCACGAGCCACATCTCCTAAAAAACTCACAAACACTGCTCTGTTTTCCCCTGTTACCCTACCGAGTGCATCGAAGGTTACCTTGAGCTTTGTTGCACCAGGTTTGTCATGCTTCGCGCGAAACTTTACTAGCCTGGTTGAGCCCCTCTTAGCTACTATGTCAGGTGTTTGGTTGGTTAAAGGCTCATCTATATCTTCTTCATCAGAAGACTTTTCGGATTCATATTCTAAGGCGTTATCATCATGTACAATATGATCAAGAGGAAGCAAAGTATGGTTATCAACAATGGGTTCAGTTTCCATGACTCTTGAGCAACAAAGGGTAAAAGAAAATGATTATGGCTTAGCTTGGAGAGTAATGGTGAGAGAAGATTTGATTTTTGTTTTTTATTTGCAGTCTTTTTTTTAGGAGAGAAAAGAGGCTATACACCAAGAATATGAATCGTTTGTGATTCAAAAAATTTCGATCCAAAAATTTGCCTCCAAGTTGTAATTTGAAATTAACAATTGAATTATTTGAAAATTTTCCCTTTGAACCTGTTAATTAAAGCATAAACTTGATTTTTGTTTTTTATTTACTATCTTAATAATCGCAAATAATGTATCATACTGTGCAACCATCACATCAACAGTACAAACGTAATTACTACATATTGTACCCTTACCAATTACATTTACAAAACACAAATTACTAATTACCTTTTTGTTATTTGGTTTCATTGTTTGCGTGCTTGTGTTTGCCATAAGAATGTGTGTGTTGATTAGGGTTTATTGATTTTTGTGTGTGTTTACAAATGACCGGGTAAAGGGATTAATTGCTGGTTGAATATTGAATTTGTGGTTTGGTTTAACTATAGCTGACGTGGCAAGATTTGTTTAAAAAAAAAAAAAAAAAAAAAAACTAATGGTGATGAGGTGGCGGTGAAATCCGGCTATAGCCGGTAAATAGGGATGGCAACGGTTCGGGTTCGGGGCGGGTTTTAGTATACCCATAACCGAACCCGTTTATAATATACCCGTACCCGCCCCATATCCCACCGGATACCCGATTAATATTATCCATCGGTTTTTCGGGTTTCCCCGCGGGTATTAGTTATCCGTACGTAGTTGAATATTATATGGACAAAATTGGCGGTATTAAGATTAAGTCACGCTAAAATCCACCGAAAAAACAAAAGAAAATACTCTAACCACTCCCAACAATAACTCAGCTTTAAACTTTAACACAATGCCACGTCAGCTTTAACACACTCACCCTTAATTAACTGAGCTTTAGTTATACACAAGATGTTTAACGAATGAGCCGAGATGATATGGTTGTATACGAGATGTTTAACGAATGAGCCGAGATGATATGGTTGTATATATACGAGATGTTTAACGAATGAGCCGAGATAATATGGTTGTATACGAGATGTTTAACGAATGAGCCGAGATGATATGATTATACACGAGATGTTTAACGAATGAGCCGAGATGATATATATGGTTGTACACGAGATGTTTAACGAATGAGCCGAGATGATATGGTTGTATACGAGATGTTTAACGAATGAGCCGAGATGATATGGTTATACACGAGATGTTTAACGAATTGAATGAGCCGAGATGATATGGTTGTATACGAGATGTTTAACGAATGAGCCGAGATTATATGTTTGTACATGAGCAACACACCCAACAATAACTCACGCAACCTTTCGACCCTGTTTCATCATTTCTTAAAAGAGTTTAATTTCTAGACCAACCCTGATAGCTGGATGGTCTTGAGGCAACTCACGCAACCTTTCGACCTCTGGATCAGCACGATTATGCATCTGTAGCATAATACGAGTTATCTCACCTAGCAAATTGTTAATCAATTTGAGTTCTTTTTCTTGTTCATTGTGTAATCGGGTGAGGATAGCCTTTTGCACCTCTGCTAGTTAATTTGTTAGCCACAATGTTTGTGTTAAAATTAGTGATACTTGCGAGAGAGTTTTATAAGAAGTTGTGTGAGAAAACGAAGTGTTGTGAAAGTGGCTTTGATAGTGGAAAGCCGTTAAACTAGCCGTTGGAGGCTATTTTAAAAATCAGATTGAAAGTAAAAGTAACCGTACGAGTATTATTCAAATTCAAACGTAAAGTAACAGTACAACATATTAATAACGAGCGGGATATTTAAATTTTAAAATTTCAAATTCAAATTAAACAAAAAGGCGGGATATATTTAAAATTTATCAATTCAATTCAAATTCAATTCAATTTATAAATTGAAAATAAAGTATCAAATACAAATACATTAAACATGAAATAGAAATACATTAAACATGAAATAGAAATACATTAAATGTCAAATAAAAACTACGTTAACATAAACAATGATTGATTAACATAAACAACATACGATTAACATAAACAACGGACGATTAATAAAAACTATCATCTGAATCTGGGTAACCATCTTCAGAGGATTCGGAAGGTGTGAAAAAACCAGACTCCCACCTTTGCCTACGTTCTTCATCCTCCCTGGCTTGCCGCTCCAAACGATCAGCTTCCTCTTCTCTTTCAAGTGCTTCCATTTCCAGGAGGACTTGCATATCTGCTTCCTCTTGCCTAAGTTGTTCCTCAGTTAACCCAAACGGATTTGGGTCTTGGTTATGAACTGGTTCATTTTCAGGTTGATTATTCACCGGAAAATTTTCCGGTTGGAAAACCGGAAAGATATGCTCGGGTGGAGTATGGAATTTTTCATTTTCGCTAGGTGGGCTTGGAAACTGTTGGCCAAAATCCTTTTGGCGAGGTGGGCTTGGAAATTGTTGGCCAAAATCCTTTTGGCGAGGTGGGCTTGGAAATTGTTGCCCGAAATCTTTTCTGGAAGACATCTTGAATTTGAGATGCTTGGATCTTGAGTATTTGAGAAGTTTGGAATGTGTTTCTGTGTGACTTGTGCTTCAGAAGCATTGGTATTTATAGGGTACAAATGCACACGTTTTATTAACGTGACTTTGAATTTTAATTGTTGGGGCTAACCTGCGTTAACGCAGCGTTAATATGTTGTACTTTATCTTACGTTTGAATTTGAATTTTAATTTTAATTTGTTAAGGCTGAGTTATTGTTGGAAGTGGCCTAAATATACCCATACTTCTCAAACACATTCAGACTGCGATAGATATTAAAGCATGTATTTACATTAAACATGTACTAGAAAATATCAATTACCCTAATGAAAAAGTCAATTAGTCATTAAAGTTAGCACACAAATTACATTAAACATCATTAATATAATATAGAAAATATCAATTACCCTAATGAAAAAGTCAATTAGTCAATCCAACACCAAACACACTTCTAGATCAACTACACTAGTCAAATCCAAACCAAACACAAACCAAATCCGATCAATATTATCCATCTGTTTACTTTTGGCGCCTCTCGATGGTCCCTCTTCCCGCCTAAAGTATTGGGAACCGTTCGTATACCTCTCTAGCCTATTTGTACAACTCGACATGGAAAACCGTTCATAATTAATCAACCGTACCATATACAACTCCTTTGATATTTTCATTAGAAAATAAATTTCAAATTTCAATGGCCGACTCCTCTTCAACTCCTTCTTCCAACAAAAACAAACGCCCAAGGGATGATTCTCCTCCACCAATGCCTGAAAATTATAAAAAAATGGGCATATCCCAAAATATTTGGGAGAAATGTAATAAAGGCCCGTATGGTGTTGAAAACGCATTGTTAGAAATTCACAACAAGCGTATAAATATGTATGAAGAAAGGAACAAGAAAGATTTAGAGGTCATTGAGGAGCATCAGAAGAAAATTGAGGAGAGGAACAAAAAAATAGAAGAAGAAAGAGAGAAAATAGTTGATGTTTACAGAAGTATTGAAGCTAGTAAATATGTGTCTTAATGTATCTTTTCTTTATATATTTTGCCTATGTATATTTTGCCTATGTAAATGTAAACTTATTTTGACTTGGTTTAATATATGAATGCAGTTATTATGTACAAGTTTATGATATTTGAATACAGCTATTATTATTGTACTGCTAGGTAAACAATTGTACTGCTATCGAAACGTTGTACTGCTGGGTATCCTTTTAGCAGTGGTTGGGAGTGCAGGGTAGTTTGTATCACTTTTTTCTTAAAGTGTATAAACCCCCAATTGCTGCACACAATCACATTCACGCACACATTACTCTCTCTCTTCCACTCCCTAATCGAATTTTAATTGTCAAATTGCAAAACCCCCAAATCAAATCATAATGTCGAACCTAACTTTTACCGAACCTCATAATAATGTTGCCTTTTTAGAAAAATCCAATAAGTCTGTAGATTTTACTGAGATCATTGATTTCCTTAATGCAAGCTATATTAAGTTTGCATTAACAGTAAAACCTACTATATATACTTCCAACATTATCCAGTTTTGGTCGTCTGCTAAGGTCAAAACTATTAATGGGGAAGCACAAATCCATGCCCTTGTAGATGGGCAGATGATTATCATTACAGAGGCGTCTATTCGAAGAGATCTTCTCCTAGATGATGCTAACGGAGTTGAGAATCTTCCAAATACTACAATCTTTGAAAAACTTGCACTGATGGGCTATGAGAGATATACAGATGCTTTAAAGTTCCAAAAAGGTAATTTTTCTCCTCAGTGGAAATTCTTAATTCATACTGTCTTAGTGTGTCTAAGTCCAAAGACCACTGCATGGAATGAATTTAGCAGTAATTTAGCTTCTGCTATAATTTGTTTGGCTGAAAATACTCAAAGATTTAATTTCTCAAAATTAATTTTTGATAATATGGTTAAGAACTTGGATGGTTCTTTGGCTAAATATTTTCTATATCCAAGGTTTTTGCAACTCTTTTTGGACAACCAATTTAAAAAAAAAGAAAAGTCACAAAAATGTTTATCCCACTCCCTGCCTTACCAAAAAGGTTTTTGCTAATATGAGTAGGGTTGGAAAAGATTTTTCAGGGAGAGTGACACCTTTGTTTCCAACAATGTTGGCACTAGCCCAAACCCAAATGGGTGAAGGTTCAGCAATCCCAGCTGGTACCCATCACACACCCACAGAACAACAACAAAAGACCTATAAACGTAGGACTAACACCAAGAACACTGAGCTACCTCAGGCTAGTGGTTCTATACCAACTGTTGCAGATGAGGATGTCACTGGGGGGGAGAGTGACATGTTGGCAAGGGCTGCCACTACTGTGTCTAGCTTAGCAGCAGCACAGGACAGTGGTAACATCATTAAGACCCGAACCAAGACAACTTCTAATGAAGAAAGTTCCTCTGGAACTGATTCAGGTGAAGGTCCCAGTCACATGGAAACAATGGGGGGTTCGGATGTTCATCCTAGGGGTGAGACTGAACTTAACTTTTCCAGTGATCCACCTCTCGGGCTAGGTAACACAAGCCGAAGTGGTGAGGATAGTATGCAACTTTTGAATGAATTGAAGGATACCTGTGCCAAGCTGTCTGCACAAATTGGTGATCTGCGAGCAATAGCTTCTTCCCAAGATGGAGTCATCAAAGCTCAAGGTGGGGAGATAAAGGCTTTGAAGAGAAGGGTTAGGTATTTAGAAGGAGTCAAAGGATCAAGAATTCCCAAACAAAAGGTTAAATCTTCTGAAGCTTCTAAGGATGCTCCCAAACAGGGAGGGAATGAAGGCAAAGTTTCAGGGGAGGATAACCAAGGGAATCAAGTGGTGATTGATCATCGTCTGGGCAAGGTTACAAATGCTGATAGTGCTACTGAGCCAATTACAGTTGGTACTACAAAAGCTAGTACTGCTACACCAGAGGTTTTTGCAAATGCTGTTAGTGTACTTGCTGAGCTGAAGACAGCAAAACCAGTAACCAAAGGTGTTGTGATACAAGAGCCATCATCCTCTCCAAAAGCTAAACAATCAACTCCACAGGTACAAGGCAAAGGTAAAGGGATTCTTACTGAAGAGCCTGTGGAGAAACCATTATCAAAAGAAGAGCAATTAAAAGTTGATGCTGAACTTGCTATGAAATTCTCAGAAAAGTATGATGCAGAACATCAGACAATTTTGGAACAAAGGAGAATACAAGAAGAAAAAGATGCAGAGTTAATAGCTTCATGGGATGAGCAAAGGGCTCAGGTTGCAGCTGATTCTGAGCTTGCTAAGAAACTACATAATCAAGAGCAAGATAAGTACTCAGTAGATGAAAAAGCCAGGATGCTGAAAGAATTTTTTGATGAAAAAAAGAAGTTGTATGCAGAACAAAGATATGCAGCTAAGAAGAACAAGCCACCCACTCAAAAACAAAGAAGAGATCTCATGTGCAGGTAGTTTTTTTTTTTTTTTTTTTTTTTTTTTTTTTTTTTTTTTTTGCAAAGGTATTTATATTAATATCAACAATACCCAATATGTACATCATATCATAAACATCTACTCATGTGCATGTATTTGAAGAATGTGGACAGATGGAAACTAAAGGATTTGAAATTCTTGGATGATAAAAGAATTGAAGAATTATATGCAATTGCCAAGAGAAACAATGATCTCTTCTTGAATGACAGTTCAAAGAGAGCAGGTGAACAGTTGGAAATAGAAAGCAGTAAAAAGAGAAAACAAGAACAAACTGAGCAAGCTGTTGCTGAAGAACAAATGCAAGCTCACACTGAACTTGCAGTTGCCTCTGTAGGAGAAGCCATGGATGCACAACCTTTAACTGTCAAACATCCCATTGTTGATTATAAGTCTGGATCTTTTGGGGAAACAGTTTATTACGATATTAAGAGGCATGATGGTTCTTCTAGAAGGTATGTAAGCTTTCTTCACATGGTTCATGATTTTGATAGACAAGATATGATAGCTCTATGGAAATTACTCAAACAAAGATTTGGTAATAAGACACCAGAACAAGCTAATTATGATAGAGAAGTCTGGAATTATTTAAAGGTAATGTTTGAACCAAATCATGAAGATGAATGTTGGAGAAGACTAACGCACAATACTGTTAAAGAATGAAAAATTTTTCAACGATGTGGAGTACATGCTTTAACTGTGAATGAGTTGGTGATCTACATGCTTGTAGAAAAGGATTACCCTTTAAAGTTTCACAAAGACATTCTACATCAGATGTTGCGTGTGAAGAAAACACTCAAGCTTCAGCTTAATTATGATGACATGGCATATGAACTGCTCAGGAAGATGGAAGAGTATCTAGGACCCAAGGACAAGAAATAGAATGTATAGTTATTACTGCCACAATGTATAGTTTGACTTAAACATGTATAGTTATTACTGCTAGTATGTATAGTTATTACTGCTAGAATGTATAGTTATTACTGCTAGAATGTATAGTCTGACATTTATCATGTATATGTCCACTTGCAGTCAAGCTTTATTGTATTTGCAGTTTCCATTTATCATGTATATGCACTTGCAGGCACTTAGTAACATGTTACTTCATTATAAAGTTGAAAATTGACTTTAGAAAGTCAAGTAATCTGGTTCCAGCTAGGGGCAAGTAACATACTTACATACTACTGCATTAAACTAGATAGATTATAAAATCCCAGCATTGTAATGGGGCAAATTAAATGAAGAGTCATGACTAACAGTCTGAACTCAAAATATGACTCTATGATTTAGACACCTAAATAAATACTTCATGTGACCATATGTAACATCTTGAATTTAGTCACACAAACACTCAATGTGACTAATATCAAGGTTAATGATAACTGAGTTCACATTTTGCTATACATATTAGTCACATGAATATTTCAGTGTGACTATTTTCAATGTATTGGTCACATATAATACCCTTATAATGTGGCCATAAACATAATTTAGATGCACATTTGTGGTATGGTGTTACTATTGTATAGCCTATAGTCACATGATTGTGCTACAATTAAATGTGACCATACACATTAGGAATTGGCAGGCAAACACACACTTAACTTTAGACACACATATTAACTTACGTGACTATTTGTATCGAATTTTGGTCACACTTAATCATGTATGCCTATGGTTTAGTGTGACCATATATGACATTTGGTCACACATCTCAAGTGTGTGACATATATTTGTCACTTTTAAATGCATATCGTGACTATGCTTCAAACTTACTTTTCAGTTGTCACACATTTCAAATTCATATGTGGCTAAATTTTCAACAAAAACTAGCAGTCACGCTATAATAATGTGTGACAAACTTGAGCATATGATTTAGCCACATACACAATTACTTCGTGTGACCATATATGGATTTTGGTCACACTTTTCAATTGCGTGACATATATTTGTCACATATGTAATATATAGTGTGACTAATGTTTCAACCTTATTTGTAAACCGTCACCGTCCCAAATTATAAGTGACTAAAAAATCAAAAAAAAAATTACCAGATACGTATAAATCACGAAATATTCAAAATGTGTGGCTATAGCCCCCGGATGTAATTCCCGAAATGGTCAACAAGTCGGATCAAGTGTGGCTGTTTATTTTATTCTGGTACATTAGTCACATAAAAAGGCGACGTGTGGGGTGTTCGAAAAACACATGTGTGACTAAATCTCATTTTTGTACTAGTGGCAGGAGCTTGCCAACATCCTGTTAATCTCAAATAAAAATGTATTTGACTATCTATCCGGCTAGCATAAGGCTATCTATCCGGCTAGTACAAATGGGTCGTCAATTCCAATAGATCTATTTACTATATTCATGTTCACCTCGCAAATGATTAATGGTTCATGTATTGGAGGGACTTTCAATGGCAATAGTGGGTTTAAATTAGGCAAAATCAACAACATACATAGTGTACTTTTGTTCAGCATGTTGTAAGTTTCAGTATTCAAATAGAGTGGTTCAAAATCAAGTAAAACGATAAAAGTATCTCCCCCAAAGATAGTACGAAATAATTTAAAATAGGGGCCATGAACTCACCTTAGTAGTCTGGATGGAAAAAAAAGTCAAGTAAAAGCGAATAAAATGCTCCGATAAGCAACCTGGGTGAATTTTGTCAAGTTTCAGTATTTGTTTTCAAATATACGTGATTTTAATATTTTTATCGCAATGTTTTGTTAACATAAAAGTTAAAAGAGACAACTGAAGTTCCAAAAGTTGGTTGGGGATGCTGCTAGTACTATGCTTGTGCTGCTGGAAGGTGTATTTATATCTTATATAAAACAATTATTAAAAACAACAAGAACTTTCAAAATTGGCATTAACTCGCATGTTATAACTGGACAGGATATATTACAATTGTAATGTCGTACTCTTAATTAATCAAAATATCTAAAGACTTTTGAAACCTTTTACCCCCTTAGCAGTTTTCCTTAATCTGTTAGAGATATATTATTGTTTATTCGTTAGTGTTTTAAGTAGTTTTCTTTTTACTGTGGTACACCTTTAGTCCATGGGTTGTTGGTGTAACCTGTCAGTAAACTAAAGACGCTTCTATCAAACATTGAATTACATATGAATAATTAATATATGTAGGTTGAAAAAACACAGGTATCGTACACACCTCTTCAAAATAATTGAGCCTTTGGCCATGCAACGTAACTACCTTCAAACCTTCTTAAACTATTTTTAACCCATTAATTTGCTTCCGGTCCGGTACGCATGCTTGCTATCAACTAACGAATCATCAACTCGACACTTTGTGCAATCACTTGGGAGTGGGCGGTTATACAGGCACTTGCTTTCCATGGATGGTATAACGGTACCCAAAGCAACAATATTTGTTTGCTTTATAATCCACAGTTTGCACTTAAGTGTCTACAAAAAAAAGAATTTTTAGGTATCTATCAGAAAATTATTTAAAACAATAGAATAACAAGAAAACTGTTGAAATAATATTGTGGCGAGTGCTTTTGTTAGAGACACATCTTGTTGCGGATTGGGAATCTGGAGACCAATTTCGTCTGCTTCTTTTGGTTTGGCTTATTGGGTCGACAGTTTAGCAAGTACTATATGATATATATAAACACGTTAATTATTTAAACAAAAGAGTAAAAGAAACATGTTGAAATACATACTCGTTGGCAGTGGTTGTTGTGGAGAAGACACATTTTTGTAGCGATGGAAATCTGGAAGACCCGTTTCGGTCAGTGACTTAAGGGTTATGCTTAGGCCTGACAGTTTTAGCAGCAGGTTCTATACGTATATATAAACACGGTACATTAGGGTGATCATGTATGGAAAATTCAAAAATCAAAGGGCGATCTTTTATTACTTTACTTACCATTGTTTCGTTACCTTTTTAGAAGTTTCAAGGCCATTGGAATTCTCCTCAATTCCCGCATCTCTTGAGGACTTACATTCACCACTTGTCTGAGTGCCATTGGAGTCACCTGCAATAATTGTCAATGTCATTGGCGTCACCTGCAATATAAATTAAGAAACACAGTCACTATCAGTTTATGTTCAATGCTAGTATCATTAGCATCAAGTGGTTGGTTAGCAATAGAAAATGAAATTTTTAACAACATAAAAAAAATGGCCTACAAACTGAGGCTATTGGCGATGTTCAGTTGGCCAGAGGTTATATGCCATCTTTATCATTCAAAATGTTTCAGAATTTGAGCACAGCCACTTTATTTGTGTTTTTACCTCACGGATAATTTATTGACTTGCCACATCTTTTTCGGTCATCTCGGGGTCAATTTCTTGATCAATTTTATCTTTTTCTTCACGCTCGCGTCTCTCATTATTCCAGTTGAGTTTGAAGTATAACGGCAAGTTTTTCATCCGGCGTCTTGTTTTCTCGAGGAAGGCAAAATACTCTTGTATGTTACTGCACCCCCACTCCTTGGCATAACCGCCCTTTTCTCTTACCAAATCCAAATGTCATGCATCAGTGCATCATCAAAACTCGAGGTTCTTCCTTGATCTTTTATCAGCTTCTTTCTGCACAAAAAAATATCGGGAAATGTTGGGATAAAGTCTTCTTGTGCTGTTAGAAGTAACTGCTGTTATACAAGTACTACTGCTTAGTACACAGTTATGTTCTTTGCTGACTATATAAGCATAAATAATTAGAATTAGCAGTAAACTTACAAAGTTCATCTCCTTTGAATTATATCATCATTTGGGTATTCGCCGTCTTTGTTGACCCTTCCTTTCACCCACATTACCATCAGGGGGGTTCTGTCATCCGCTTCAATCTCTTTATTAATGGTTTTAAAAAAAAAATTTTTTCCCCCAAAAATGTTACAAATTGGGTTTTTTTGGCAATTTTCATCTTCATTCATTTTAAAAATTAAAACATTTTGTTTTTTCAGATAATTTATGTTTCAAACTTTTGAGACATTGAACAATTACAATTATTTTTCTTGATGATCGGCTTTACCAGTGAGTTTTTTAAAGTAAGGTAAATCGAAATGTGTTCCAGTAGTAGTCCTTGTGTTTGCTCCATTATACCATTTCACTTCCATAAAATCGATTATTTATGTAAAAATTTTTTTGGAACATTTATCAGTATCAGAAAAAAGGGTCGAGGGATAAGTCCATTCCTTTCAAACTACTTCTTGTAACCAATGACTCCACTTGTAACGTATTTTGTGCCTATTTAAATTTGCTTTCACCATTTAAATGCCCAAACATTATTCCTTTTATTAATATTTTTATTCTAATTCTTATCCTAAACATTCATCGGGATTTTTCATAATAATTTTTTTTTTGATAAACATCATTAACAAATGATTACATTTATCCCTTGATTCTTACTAGATGTAAAATAATTGTCATATTAGTTTTTTGCAAATTTTAATTGGTTGTATAATTCGTTTCTTTCTAATGTTCCATTTGGGTCTTCTTATATTTTGTTAATTTCTCTGTTATAATTCCTCTTATTTTTTGATTAAATTTGTGGTTGCCATTTTAAATTGTAATTATTATTTTTAACAATAATTATCATTTCTTTATTTTCCAATTCTGACTTATAATAATCACATAACATTTTTTGAATATCTATTTCCCACCTCCATGCTTAATATCATTATTTAACAATGACCATTTTGTTTGAAAGTTTATTATAAGTCTACATTCATGAATGTCTATTTTAATGTGGCATTGTATTTTTACTTACTCTTTTAACCCTTAGATTGCAAATATTATGATTTTTGACCTTTTAAAAACAAGTCTAAGTTCAAAGCTTGTTATGATTTAGGACTATATTAAATTATTATATTACTTAAAATTTAATTTTTAAAAATTTATTCATATAAATTGAAATTTTTTTTTAAAATGAAATCTAGTGGGGAAATTTCTCAAAGAATTCTAAAACTAACCCCCTTAGCAAAGGGGGTTGTTGCCCAATGATTGGTTGTTAAATTGCCCAGGTTGTGTGGTTAACTAATACCAAAAGTGAAAATTTAGTGAGACCAAGGGTTTTTGAATTAAGACTTTTTAACATAAGTGGCCTTTCTATCTGGCTTTCATTGTAAATGATACAAGATTTAAACATGGTATTAATGCTTATAATGGATTTTTTTGTGGTGGTACTGAGGTAAAAATGTATGCTGTAAGTTGGGGTTCTTGTTGTTTAATTTCTTTTAATTTAATTTATGTTTGGAAATGTTTATACCTATTATTAATGTTTTGTTAAAATTTTAATAAATTTTTTAATCATTTAAATAGATTATTTTTCATATCGTAAAATAATGTCATACTGAAAATTAAGCCCTATAATCAAATTTTAGACTTTAATTATCTCTAATAAATTATTAAGCGTCCAAATAATTTTAAGGCGCTTACCATTGAAAAGTGACCTAAATTGTTAACGCGTTATATAGTCTTCAAAAAATTACAAAAAATTCTTATTATTTTATTTGGATATTGGGTACCCTTTTGATTATTGCCTGAAAGCTTTTAAAATTTTTATTTTTCTTTGTGTATAAAAATTAAAGTAGGTAAAAAATGTTAGAACATTAATAGAATTGTTTGTTTAATGTTTGGGGTTTGTTAAATATTTAAAACACCAAAAAATGGTTATAATCTTCTTTGGTTAAAGATCCGCTATACTGGTGCTAAAGTATTAAGTTTATGATAAGCGAATAATTACTTTTAATACATTGTTATTATACAAGTTTTAAACACATTTAGAATTTTAATTTCCATTTGGGTTTTTGGGTATAGTTATTGTTCGACATATTAGGACAAAATATGGTTTAGATAATCTTATTTAATAACAACTTTTATGTTAAAGTAACAAAAAATGTTAAGAAAACCGCCTAAAAATTTAAACATTTAAACCTTGTATGTTATCAAAAGATTAAAATAGGTTACCACTTTTAAAAATTTTAAAAGTGTCATAAATTTTTTTTTATTGGGGACTTTTTTTTGGGGTTTTATAACCTATAGCACCATAAAATTGGTATCAAACTTATTTGATTTTGTTAGGACCCTTTTCTTGGTTTAAACTACTATGTGTACTAAAAAGCGCCAAAAATTTAAATTTTTTAAGGGCTTTTTATGTGTGCAAAAGAAAAAAGAGTAAGAACATTCAAAACAGTAAAAGGTCCTAATATGGTTTTATTAGGACCTATTTGGTTTTCATAGCATAAAAGACCATAAAAGGGGTTTCAAAAGGGATATTTGAATATTGGACCTTTTTAATTTCCCAAGACCTTTACAACCCCCTTACATGACACCTTTCATCCCTTGTCCTATTAAAATGAAAGTCCTAAAAGTACCATTTTATGACGCTTTTGTACGTCCTAAAAAGCCATTTTGTTTTAGTGGGGGGTGCGTGGGGCCCCAAAGAACGTGAAACTAAACCCAAAAGAAATGAACTGGTCCTCCAATTGATCAATTCAAGAAAAACGCGAAAGGGGTCGGGGGCATGGGCAACATCCGTGTTTTTCCAAAAATGCCGGGACTTTGTTTCGGGGAAACAATCCCATGATTTCATTCGCGGGTAAGGTTCCTGTAATACCTGAAATTTTGAAAGCGTATAAAAAACCAAAAATACCCCTCTAATTTTATTTTTTTTTTTAAAGAACATAAAATTATATAAAAGACATATAAGTACCTAACTAAAATAACAAATCCTAAGCACCAAAATAACAATTACAATAAAAACTTTGCTTAAATTTAGACACAAAATAAATATTAATACAAAAATAAAAAAAATTGGGTTTTAAAAAGAAAAAAAAAAAAAGAAAAAAGGAAAAGTTTTCTTTAAAAATTTAAAAGGGTATCAAAAACCCACTAAAATAGTCATCCCTTAATTATCTAAAACCCAAAAAAGTCAGTTCCCTTTTAAATATATACACCGGGTATTTTTTTTTTTTTTAACCCTAAAAACCTATATCAAAAATCTTTTTTGCTGCTCTCTTTGTTCCCCCCTTTTCTCCAATCAAGGCAAAAAGGGGGTTCCTTGTGGTCTCTACTTGTGGTTTAGACACTTTTTTCCTTTCGGGGGTACTTGTTCGTGGTTTGAAAAGGGGTATTCGAACTGGGTTTTAGTGAGATGTTTCGACTGAATTTTCTGTTGGTGTCGACCTCTTGTTTTTGTTCTTTTGATCACACTCAAGGTTAACACATAAACCCTTGTTCAATACTCTTTTCTTGTTTTTTCTTTCTTCTATTTGATGTTTTTTTTAAAAATAACTAAGCACATAAAATATAGAAAAGGTTTACATGAAAACATGATTACACAAAAATCAAAAATTAGGTTGGGGTTTGAAGGGGGAATTCGGGGGTAAAAATGATGGGGGATTTTAGAACATTTTAAATATACTTAATAACAAATCTTATAAATTTAAGGGGGTCGTGGGTGTTTGGATGCTAATTATTTTGTAAGGTCAAATTAAACTTTTTTTTCTGTCAGAATTTTGGGTAAAATTAATCGAGTAATTTAAAAGATAAAAAGGGGTTTTGGGATTTTTCGGGAGTCTAAAAAAAAATTTCAAGGAAAATCTTTCGGGAAAATTCCTTGTAATTTTTAGAGGTGGGGAAGGCAACTTTTTTGATTTTTCGAATTCGGTCAAACCTGAATTGGGATGTCGGGAAATCAGTCCTTTTGACTTTTTTTCATTTTAAAAACCAAGGAGTTGGGTCATAAAATTCTCCATATGTACTTCAATATTTTATATGTCATGAATTTTTGTAGTTTTTTTCCGGAGTATTGGGGGGTAAATAAGTGGTTATTTTCTGAGTGTTACACAACTTTTTTCTGAGTAGTCCGATTGGGGGTTTTTTTTCAGGGGGGTTAAACTAATTAAAAATTCGGGGAAAATTTTGTGTGGGTTTTTCAAACATTGGGGACTCGGGGAATTTTTTTTGTGGATTTTATCTCGATTCTAATAGGGTTCAAAAAATTCATCATGTGTTATTGGGTTTTAAAAGCTGATAAGAATTAAAATTTACAAAAATAAGGTTTTAATTGTATAACTTAAGGGGGAATTTATCATTATTCAAACTAAAATGGTTTAACTTTAAAACATGTAACTTTATAATTTATATTTCATACCCTAATTTACGATAGTTTTCCTAAAATCCCAAAAAAACAAAATAAAAAAAAACCCCCAACTATAAAAAATTTTGATTTGTAACAATATTAAAATCCGTTTTGAATTAAATGACAATAATATATTATGAATCACATATAGTAGAAATTCGTTAAGAGGTGGACAGGGGGTCCTTTTGTTCTCCATTTGTTTGCTTTCCCTTCACTCGCTAAGTAAAAGATATTCTTTCCCTTCTTTAAGACCTTTTTCCTTATCCTTTTTTGATTCGTTTTGGATTCCCCCAAGCCTTGCATGTTCCCTTTATTGTGAACCCTTGTTTTGAATCTTTTTCTTTTAACCCTTGCCTTGACCTTTTTTTCTTGAACCTTTCCTTGAAACCCTGCTATGAACCTTGATAAACCGCCCTACACCTTCCTGAACCCTTTTATACTTGAATTTTAGCGGATAGAAAACCTTTTTAAATTTTTTATGAAAATGTTTTTAAGAAATCATTTTTACAACTATCTTTTTAAGACTTTTTTAAAAATTATTTTTTGAAACTATTTTAAAAGGATTGTTTTCAAAAGAACTTTTTGATTTTAACCTTTACATGAACATTTCTACACCTTGTCTTTACCATTTGACTTTAACCTTGAACATTGAATCAACCCATTGATAGTAAACACGAACTTGAAAATTGAACTTGACTTTTACACTTTTAACTTTACCTTGACCTTACCCACATTTGAGACTACGAGCCATACAGGCATAGGTTTTATGTCCCCCTTTTATTGAGCCCAAATCACTTTACTTTTGGTAAAAGTGATACCTATCCCTCCCTCCAATTATACTTTACTTTCTAGAGAAGACATTGTGGCACCAAAAAGGGGGTTTGGAGCATCCTAATTTGTACCTGACTTACTTGACTTTGATTACTTGAATTTTTTTAGTGACATTATGGGGGGTGGGTACACGTCAATTCACTCTTGGGGGTCAAAACTCCAAACCCCTTGGGGGTATCCCCCAATTATACTTGGGAACCGAGGTCACCCCTCCGTATACATGTATACTTTTTTTCTTACTTTATTTGATATGTTCTGGGTTCGAGTGGATTTCTTTTTTTTGTTTCCCAATTTAATTTGATTTTGA